>JAMKPZ010002478.1:0-47949 GCA_024699675.1 Amphibolis antarctica
CTTCAGGGTATTGTACCTACATTGGAGGAAATCTTATTACCTTGCATGACAAAAAGCAAAATGTGGTTTTGCTTTCCAATGATGAGATTGAATATAGAGCAATTGCACAAACAGCCTGTAAGTTGATGTGGCTCCAATCTCTTTTAGGAGGTGATGGTTAAGGATCCTATATCCATGTATTGTGATAATCAAGTAACTATCTATATTGCAAAGAACCAAACCTTCCATACACACACCAAGTACATAGAGATTAATTGTTATTATGTTGAGATTTAATGATGAAGGGGATAATCACTACTCATACTCCATCCAACGAACAACTGGCTGATATTTTTACTAAGGACTTAGGCCAAGGTGTTTTTAAATCAATTTATAACAAGTTGGGTATGATAAACATATCCTCTCTAGCTTGAGAGGGAGTGTGATAGATCTACTTAAGGATCCATATAATGGATATATATGTAATCAAGAGATTAGACAATGATAATCATCTTTTCCACAGTCTATAAAGAAAACCATTAAACCATTTCTTGTGCAGTTCATGGTGAGTAGCAATTTCTCTATTTTCCTTACTTTTTGCAGGCCAAAAATAACAAGGTATTGTTTGGGGAGACGAATTCAGCCAGAAGACACTTCCTACCTCTCTCTTCAAAAGAAATGGAGACAAGGTATGACAATTAACATTCTTTGTTTCCTGAAAATGGAATGCTAAAAGAGTGTTCACTTATACAGAAATGGGAACTATATATTTGCATCTTTTTGACGTCTATAATATGGAAAAAATGTACAAGAGCAAAATCCCTAATGAATCAATGAAAGGCTGAAATGTTGCAAGAAAAAAATATTGGACAGGGGCATCATTTGGGAGCATTACAGGAAAACAACTATGGTGGTACCCAACTAAAACGAAAGATAACAAGAAAGTTTTCATTTCCAAATCACAGGCATCGAGAAGGTTGTTAACCAAAGTTGAGTTACAAGAAAAGTCACTTACAGGATTGCTACCAGTGCCTACAGGAAACTTTTCATCTTCTGATGGGGATGGCAAGCTGTGATGTGCACAGATTTCTATCAAGCATGTTGCCCATTTTTCAACATTCAAAGCAAGAGACGCACCCTCAAAAAAAAAAAGTAAAAAAAAAGGAGCATATAAGTGGCTAAAAAGGAGAAAGAAGTGATCACTGTGAGACTAATTGAAGATACAAGTATATAAAAAGCCTCACTTGGCAAATACCATATGAAAAGGTATTCCTGATCCAGCATCGTTTCAAACAGCAATAAAAGAAACCATATATAAAAATAAGGAATAGAATAAATACCTTCCATACCAAATCCCGCAAACCAGGTTTCATGACCCAAAGTTTGTGTAACCATGCCCTTGTTTCTCTCTGACCAATGCAGTTGCTGGAACTCCATTTTGAATTGTAATGGTCTCTTTCCTCATCCAAAAATTTAGACAAAAACTTTATATTGTAGGAAAAATCTTCAACAAGTAGACTATTATTAACTACCTTCGCCACATCATCTTTAATGTTGTTACATCGAGCCAATTCATTTCCAGGTTTTGTTCTTAACCGTTTTTCTTTTCGGGTCATGTCTACATAGTTCAAGTGACCTATCTGATAGTCATGTTCCTGAACATCTTTAACAGCAAGTAATCCAGCACGGCAAACTCCTTTGTGAATGTAACCAGGAGCCAAATCTAGACAAACAAGTTCAAAGTTTGATACATTTACAAAATTCTGGGTAACTGCAATAGTTGTTTCCAGATTTAGAACACAGTGCCACCATCCACTTGGTACAAAAATTGTTTCTCCTGGAAGTTGAGTGCATTCTAATGGTTTGTCCTCCTCGGCAAGAAGTGGATAAATATCAAGCCACCACTGAAGAATGAAAATAAAGTGTCCATAAGTAATAAAGCCCACTGAGAAATGTCATACAGGCAAGGCTACTGAATTCAAACTATAGCAATCAGTGCCTCAGTGGCATTAATTTTCCAATTCTCTACAACAATCTGCTTGTGAAGTAATCAGAGGAAACTAGGAGAAACATCCCTTAAATTTACCCTTCACTTTGTTTAGGTTCAACAGAAACTATAGAGGAAGGAACAACTTCCTCCAAAGATTGTGGAGACACTATATTCCATCACTTTTATTTCATCCGCTGAGGAATGGCAATTCCACCAAAAGCATTTGGTACAAAGCTTAGTTTAAAATTACAACAACCAAACATTAAAATTCCTAATTCAAAACTTTTGGATTTTATGACTCCACTTGGAATTACAATCCTTAGAAACCCTAACAAGGACAAAGAGAAAAATATGCACACATATTATCTACCTGCAAGGATGATGGAGTCACGATATCCACATCACCATCTTCTTCATTAACATGAACAGTAACGCCAGCAGGTACTTTGCCTGGGGGATATAATGCCCACCTATGGGAGGAGTAAAAGTGGCAATAATTACGAACACCCATCACAATAAAGAAATATTTCCAAAAAATGTTCATGTGATAAATTAAGTACATACAAAAATTCAAGAATCAACTCAATCCAATACAAAGTTTATGGACTGCTTTGGGTTTAAAATAAAGTTGGATTGGGGATGAGTATAAAATTATCTAACATGAATAATAAATGGATTGGGTTTTGGTTCAGCATATAACACAATTCAACCAGATCCACGTAGACCCCTATGGCAATTAAAAAATCCAGCATACCATATTTACAGATTTGCCTAAATAAGGATCACAAAACATGATTCAATCAAGCTAAAATTTAGACATCCATAGAAGATGGGAGAATCTAATGATTTTCCTTTTGAGAAGCCGTAGTCTGAATCTTATTGATAATAAGAAAACAACCAGGGGTACAAGGTTTGAACAATGTGATCAGACCCCCAAAAAGGAAGAAACACAACAAAAATCAAATATTCAGTAAAAGAGAAGAACATCTCTCTGAGAATGTTTCTGTTAAAGAGGACAATATTCCACTTCAACCATATGGACCAACAAATCAAGTGTGCTAACAGGATTAGCCCTCTTTCGTATCCTTTGTCTTTCCCTTCAGAGATTTACCTAATCCAGGAATCCATCAAAGCATGAAAAAAATCAAAGAGCCATCAAGAACCATCAACAGAAGGGAATACCAGATCCTTTTTCTGACATCACAGGTAAAGAAAAGATGTTCCCAATCTTCCTGCTCTCTGCAACACCAAGTGTGCATCACATTCGTCCCCTGATGCCAGTTACTACCATAAACTTCAGTGACCACTCATTTGTGAAAGAAGAGCCACATAAAGTGTCACACCTTCAAAGGATACCTGATTCTACAAACTAATTTATGAAGAAGCCAAACATTACCTTACATACTGCTCATGGAATAACAACTCTCAACTGTAAACAACACCAAAATCTCAGAAGACCATGTCATAATTCCCATGTTTAGGAGGGTCAACAACAACATCAATTAAGATAGTTCCTCAGTTTCATCCTCCTTCATGTTCAAAGTCATTGGACCTTACATGTGGTATTACAGTTCAGCCAAATCTGATCCTGTACATGCCTATGGGCCCACAATGTGTTACATGCGGATGTGAGTCATTGATGCCATACACAATCGGTATTGTCAACCCAACAAGGACATTAATCACTTAGACAGATGAAAAGGCTGATAAGGACTAGTGGTTTAATTCCACATAAATGGTAATGAATCATAAATCATCCATATGCCTTGATAGGATATCAGAATCCTCTCTCATTAACCTAGATTTTGAGAACATGAGTCCACTTCAGGCCTTACTTTCACCATCCTACCTACAAAGCACCTGACCTCTCAACACTAAGCCTATAACATCTTCGACAAACCAAACTATAGGAGTTAAGAAAATCCCTCATACATGATTTTGAGGATGAAAAACCTAGTCTAAAATAAATAGATATCAGATACTATACTGACAAATAAAACCAGTATATATTGCCTTAATTACTAGAAAATATCAGAAATTTACCGACCTTATATCCAACATACTAGGATAAGTCCCACAAATACCAGATGCATTATTTGCATACCAAGATTAGTCTAGCAAATACCAAGTATCAAATCCAACATACCAAGAATATCTTGGTAGTATCAAGTTTTTCTGGATAACTCATATATTTCCGAATTATTTTTAACAATTTTGTGTTTGTTGATTAATTATTAATTAAGGCTAATCATGTCTTATTATGTTTAATTTTGGTTTAACACTTAGTATAATGGTTTAACTATAAGTTTGAAATTTAAATTATTACCAAAGTAAATCATATTTAAAATTTCATTTCTGCAAAAATTTAGAGATTTTAAATTCAAATTTAAAATCAGTACATATTGTTATTGCCTCTGAAAATGTCGACCCAATCTAACATTTCTGACTTGTATTCCCAATACCAAGAAATTCTTGGCAAATTCTAAAGAATTTCAAGTATAATGAAAATTGAATATTATATTGCACGAAATTAGAATTTTAAATTTACATTTGAATATTCTTTCTATATTTTTATTGTAACAGAAAATTTTGAATTCTATCCGAAATTACCATTTATCATTTCCAACATAGCGAGAAATTCCCAACAAAGTCCAAAGAATTTCCAGTAGAATATAAATACTGTTTATCTTATTTTAAATTTGAGAAACTTTACATATTCTTTTATTTAGAAAGCATTCAAGCTAAGTCTGATAATCCTGATTGCGTTTACAGCATACCACAAAATTTCCAATAAAATCTGAGAAATTTCTGGTAGTTTTAATATGCATTACCAACTGTTAAGTTTGGTATTGGTCTACTACTTTCTTGCCAATTATTTACAAATTGCTAAGCCAAAAATGATTCAAAGATATTATAAAGATGCGGAGAATCACAAAAGAAAGAAATAAAATCATTGAGATACATATTAAATCGAAGATACAACACATTTCCTTATTTGCAGATGGATTAAGAAAACTAAGGGCAGTAAATTACAGTGGAAAATAGGACATCTATAAATATATGCTTTGAGATACAATCAAGACATCAAGATCAAGAAAGTTATGTGAGCATTCTGTGAGACCTTGAAATATTATACATCCTGAAGATATACTACAAAACATTCGAAGGTGCCGAAATCCTGAATTGAAGATTGCTGCTGCAAATCTCTAACTCAACCCTGTAATCATTTTCTTTTCTGAATTGTTTGAGTTTGTTTTCTGTGCGTGATTTGATTCAAATTTCAAAGAAAAACCCTATCTCATCAGGTTGTGGTAAGAGGCTCATTAAGAGGAAGTTGTACTTGACTAATGTGTCAAGTGGACAAGTTTGTAGTGTTTTCTTGGAAAAATACTAGGATTGAAGGTTTTAAGTATTTTTCTATAAAAATACTTGTGTAAAAGTTTAAGTGTGAACCTACAAAATGCTTGCAATTAGTGAAAATCTCAAACAAAGGCTTAGGGAGTAGACTTACCCGATTTTGGTAAATCACTATAAATTTCTATGTTTTGTGGTATACTTGTCTTTCTGAATTTCAAATATCTTTAAAATAAATTACTACATCATTTAGTATTCAACTAAATTTAATTATTTAAATTAAAACTTGTTTAACTTTACTAACCCCCTCTCTTCTAAATCATTCTCGACTGAAGGACAAAATGTGCACAAGCCACCTCTGTTTGATGGGAGAAACTATACTTACTAAAAGCATAGAATGGATGTTTTCTTTAAGTATGTTGATTTTGCAATGTGGAGAATGATGATACATGGCTATACTAGGCTTGCAACACCTATTGATGAATGGATTGAGGAAGAACAGAAGAATGATCAGTTAGATGCAAAAGGTTTGAATATGTTATTTTGTACCTTAACTATTGATCAGTTTAATAAAGTCTTTACCTCTAAACCTGCATGAGTTGACATAACTTAGAACTAACTCATGAAGGTACTAATCAAGTCAAAGAGATTAAAATAAATTTACTTTTCAAAAGTGAGTTATTTGATAATATGTTTGCTAAATTCCTAGATATCACTAACTCTTTGCAGGAATTTTTCCAACGGGAACTAGTAAGGAAAGTTTAAAGGTCTCTCACAACTAAGTGAGAGAAGAAAACAACTACAATTGAGGAGGTCAAGGACCTTAAAAAGTATTTCTATTCAATTTACTTAGGACGACAGCAACTCATCCAGTAAGGATTCATCATCTGAAAATGAAGAACAGCTGGCAAATATTTACTTTACAGCAAACATTGAGATATTTTTTGAAACTGAAAGTAGTTCAATTGATTTACAAAATTCTTTTAATAAAGTAAATACAAAATATAAGAAATTACGATCAAAATTTAAATAATGCATGACATATATTGAAGAATTAGGAAAACTAATTAAAAATCTTGAATTAGAAAAACAGAAATTGCAAAAAGAAAATAAAAAATTAATTGACCCTGTTTCTGTAGAAAATGATGATTCTGAAAAGTTTACTGCTGAAATAAAAAATTTAAAGGATTAAAATATTCAGCTGAAAAATAAAATATTTAAATTAAATGTTACCAAACAAAAATTTCGCACACACAAAACTACAAAATTTCTTGTTAAAAACAAAAGAATTTCTTATTCAAATGGATTTGTTACTGTAGGAACTAATGAGAAATATGTATTTGTGCACAAGAAATTAAATCATGAAAAGAAAATCTAGATGTCTAAAACAAATAGATTTTCAATTATTAAGTCTAACCCTTACGTACCAAAATCAATGATTTCTATATGCTTTGCAAGTTAAAATTAAAAGATCAAGGTAGATAATGAACAGTGGTACTTCAAAGGATATGATAGGAGATTGTTTCATTATGGAAGAATTGATGGATGCTAATGGTGGGCATGTAAAGTTTGGAAACAATGATAAAGGTAAATTAGTAGGTATAAATAAAGTTAGGATTTCTATAGATAGTTTTATTAACGATGTTTTACTTGTAAATGATTTATGACATAATTTAATTAGTATTACACAATTAAAAGAAAATTGTTACAGGATTTTATTTAAGCCAAATAAATATTTTGTTATCTATGGTAAAACAAATGAAACAAAATTTATTGCAAAAAGAAAAAGGAGTGTACACGTACAAAAGCTTCCTACTAACACTAAGTCATCCAATGCTTGTTTAATTGCATATCAAAATAATGATGCTTAGTTGTGACATAAGAGGTTAGGTCATGCTAACATAAAATTATTAAGTAATTATCAAAAATAATCTTGTGAGAGGTGTACCTAACATCAAATTTTCAAAAAGTAAAATTTGTGATGCATGTTAGTTAGGTAAACAAAAGAAAAGTTTTTTTAAAGCATGTGATATGGTTTCCTCTAAAAAACCATTAGAATTAATTCACAAGGATTTATTTGGACTCACCCAAACCTTAACCATTAGAGGAAAAAGATATCCTTTAGTCCTTTTTGATGATTTTTCTAGATTCACTTAAGTATTTTTCCTTACACATAAAAATGATGTGTCAAGTGAATTCAAGAAATTCTGCAAAAAGGTTCAAAATGAAAAGGAACTGAAAATACAGAAAATTAGAAGTGATCATGAAGATGAATTCAAAAATGAAGAAATGAATACCTTCTATGAAGAATTAGGCATTGATCACAGGTATTTATTTTCAAGAGTACCTTCACACAATATAGTTGCAGAAAAAAAGAACAGATCACTTCAGAAAATGGCAAGAACAATAATAAATGAAAATAACTTGCCAAATTACTTTTAGGTTAAGTTGTAAACACAGCCTGTTTTGTAATTTACAAAGTCCATATCAGATCTTTCCTAGATAAAACACTCTATGAGTTATGGCATGGCAAGATTCTTAGAGTATTATTCATTAAACTTTTTGGTTGTAAATGCTTTATTTTAAATACACAAGATATTAAGGATAAATTTGGGCTAAATCTCAAGAAAGAGTCTTTATTGGGTATTCAAACAGAAGCAAACCTTATAAAGTTTCCAATAAATCCTCCATTACTGTTGAAGAAACTTTGCATGTTAACTTCAGTAATGATTTGCAAGAACATACAAGTGAAAAGGCTTCTGATGGTGATGAAGAGTTTGAAGAAGTAGAGATTTACAAAAATGATGAAGATTCTAATGACCTCACACTTGAAGAAAGAAATTCCTAGAAGTATCTCTCAAGTCATCCAAAAGAACAAATCATTGAAGATATTTCTAAAGGAGTTAAAACCAAATCTAGATTGAACATATGTGGAGCATGTGCGAGATTTCACAAATTGAACCAAAAAATATGGATGATACATGTGAAGATGAATTCTAGATGATAGCCATGCAAGAAGACCTCAATCAATTCATTAGAAATAATGTTTAGGAGTTAGTTCCAAGACTTGAAAATCATACAATTATTAGAACAAAATGGGTGTTCAAAAAAACAAGTCTAATGAAATAGATAATGTGGTTAGGAATAAGGTCAGATTAGTTGTTTAAGGATATACTCAAGAAGAAGGTCTTGATTATTATAAAACATTTACATTAGTGGCAAGAATGAAGTCCATCCGAATATTGTTAACTTGTGCTTGTTATATGGATTTTAAGCTATATCAGATGGATGTTAAGAGTGCTTTTTTAAATGATTTCATTAAGGAAGAGGTATATGTGAAATAGTTACCTGGATTTGAAAATGAACAATATGCAAACCATGTTTTCAAATTTTAAAAAGTTTTATATGGTCTAAAGCAAGCCCTAAAATTTTGGTACGAAAGATTAAGGGACTTCCTTCTGGATAATAGGTTTAATGTTGGTAAGATAGATAAAACTCTCTTCATCAAGACTAAAAAGAAATATATTATTATTGATCAAATTTATGTAAATGATATTATTTTTGCCTCTACAAATGATAAGCTATGCAAGGAATTTGAAAACACTATGAAGAGAAAATTTAAAATGAGCATGATAGGTGAGCTAATATTTTTCTTAAGTTTGTAGATTAAATAGATGGAAATGAAACCTCTATTAGGCAAGAAAAGTATACAAAAAATTTGCATAAAAGGTTGAACATGGAAAATTGCAAATCTATTGGCACCCCCATAAGTACTTCTATCAAGCTGGATGCTAATCTACAAGGTAAAAGTGTTGATACTAAAACTTATAAAAGTATGATTGATACTCTTTTATATTTAACAAGTATACCTGAACGCGTACCGAAGCACCTTCTCAAGCACAGGTGACTTAGTTGGAACACGCGAAAGCAGAACGCATGTTAGGCACCCAACAATCCCCCCACCAACACGCGTACACATAGAACGTGCTCGATGGGACTCAAACACAAGACCTCCTGACTCTGATACTACTTCTTAGGATTGAGTACTGTCATTAAGCTAAAACCTCAATGTAATAACAAAAGTTCTTCAATTTCTTTTAAGGTACAGTGCAACACCTACAGATCTATGACGAGTGTAACCATTGACCATCCAGTCCCCAACTTTCGATCATAACCCCTTTGTCACAGTAAAGCGCGAGGTACCACCTCAAGCGCGAGCAACTTAATTGGGACATGTAGAGGCAGAACACATGTTGGACACCTAATAAGTTTAACAAAAAGCAAAATTGTGTTGCACCCTCTACAACTAAAGCAAAATATGTTACTATTGCATTATATTGTACACAAACATTATAGATGAGACAAACTTTAAAAGACTTTTGTGTAACTTTTGATCTCACTAAAATATTCTGTGATAACAGTAGTGCCATTAATTTATCTAAAAATCTTGTACTGTATTTCAGAGCTAAATACATTGAAGTTAGACATCATTTTCTCAGAAATCATGTTTTAAAGAGAAACATTGTGTTAAAATTTGTATCTTTACAAGAGCAATTGGCTGACATTTTTACCAAACTACTTGATGAAAAGTAATTTATAAAAATCAAAAGAGACTTAGACATCTGTCGCCCCCAATTGACTTCTCAAGCTTCACTAATTGAGTCTTTTAATGTAGATCCTTTTACCTTTCTTGAGATTGATGAGCAAATACCCCTTTGAAAGGGTACAAGGTCCTGCACTCAACACCCCATTGCTTATTTTGTATCCTATGATCATTTAAGTCCTTCCTATTGTGTTTTTTCTTTGACTGTCTCGTCTGAGTCTATTTCATAGGCATATCAAGAGGCTTTACAACTACTATATTGGAAAGAAGCCATGGATAATGAAATGGATGCTCTAAGGTCTTGTGATACGTGGGAGTTAGTTTCCTATTCTGCAAATGCCAACGTAGTTTCTTGCAAATAGGATTTTACTGTTAAATACAAACCTAATGGCTTTGTTGATAGATACAAGGCTCGTCTTATTGCCTGAAGCTTTACACAAGAGTATGGCTTTGATTATGTTGAGACGTTCTCTCTAGTAACTCGTCTTAACTCTATTCAGATTCTTCTTTCTCTTGTAGTTAATCAGTAATGGTAGTTGCATTAACTTAATGTAAAAAATGTTTTTTTTTATGGGGATCTTTCTAAGGAAGTTTACATAGAAAAATTGCTAGGCTATGTTGCTCAAAGTTAATATTAGGTTTGTAAGCAAAAGAAGACAATCTATGGTTTGAAGCAAAGTCCAAGAGCTTGTTTTGACAAATTTAGTTAGGTCATGATCACTGGAGGCTTCCAACATTGTGCAATGATATTGAAGGTATTGCTAAAACAAAGGAGCATCTCGCCAAAGTATTCCAGACAAAGGATATGGGAAGGCCAAGGTATTTCCTAGGCATTGTCTTTGTCTACTCAAAAGGTAAGATGGTACTATCTTAACACAAATATGCTTTGGGCCTCTTGGAAAAGATTGATTGCTTAGGTTGCAAACCTAAGAATATGCCCATTAAGCAAAATCCTTAGTTTTGGGATACCTCATCTGATGAGTTGGACAATCCCGAGGAATACAGAAGGTTGATTGGAAAACTTATTTACCTTACAATTACAAAACCAGATATTGCCTACATCATGAAACTACTAAGTCAATTTATGCATAAGCCACAATAAATACATTGGATAGGGTTCAAAAGGTGTTTACATATATCAAGGGCACACTTGGAGTAGGCCTTTTATATTAGGCTAATGGACACTTGAAGGTAGAAGCTTTTTCAGACTCTGGATTTGCAAGAGACAAGACAGACAGGAAGTCTACTTCAAGATATCTTACTTATGTTAGAAGGAATCTTATTATTTAACAGAATAAGAAACAAAATATTATTTCTTGTTCTAATGCTAAAGTTGAGTACAGATCAATGAGGGAAATTAGATGTGAATTGGTGTCATTTAGATCTCTCCTAAACGAGTTTGGCATAGCTATTCAAGAGACAATGCCCATGCATTATGACAATCAAATAGTTATTTATATTGCTAAGAATGAAACTTTCATGAACACACTAAACACAATGAGATTGACTATCATTACATTCAAGATTTAGTAATCAAAGGCATCATCTATGTCATTCACTCCATCTTCTGGAGAGCTTTGCTAATATTCTTGCAAAGGTACTGATTCATAGTGTGTTTAATTAGATTTGTAATAAATTGAGTATGACAAATATATACCTTCCAACTTGAGGGGGAGTGAGTGTGTTTTGAGTATTTGGGTGCCCGATTATGGGATCTATTTACTCTACTTATATATATATGGTTTTATCCCTTGCGTATGAGATAAAGAACAAAAAAACTATTTCACACATAATAAAAGAAATTATTATGCAATAGTAAAGTTATTATATACGTAGAAATCAAATTTAAACTATTATTTACGAATTCTGTTCAATTTTAATTTAAATATTTTATAATTTTTCTACATTACAACTATTGTTATTTTACAAATTTTCATCATTTTCACTATCCTTTAATCATATGTCGCATATTCCATAAAGTGTATTAAGGTTAAGTTCTATTGAAAAATTTTTGATAAATCCAACCCATTTACCCAATAAAATACCTTTATATACTACTTTTGCACAACAAAACCCTTACACTTTGTACCATCAAATCAATCCTTTTTTTCATATCAATCCTTTGCCACCAACATTGATTGTTGACGATGGATCTTATTTGAGATTTAAGACCCTACAAGTGAAAAAGAAAAGGAAAATGATGAAGATATCAATGCTACACTTAACAAAGAGGCAAATGACGTGCATTTGAGAGGCACAAAAAAGAAGCCCTAAATAGAGGGCTAATCCAAACCAAGCCCCAAAAGCAACTATACAATGGTACAAAGATATGAATAGTAGAAGGAAATATAGCAACATTAGTGATTCAAAAAGGGGAAGCCAAGAAAAACAACTATTGAAAAATAATCTGAATGCTTTAGATGAAATAGAAGATGAAGAAGAACACCTTTCTTTACTTCAAAGGAGGAGAATATCTATGACTGAAAATAGAGAAAAGGAACAACACTCTATTCCCATAGAACAACAAGTTGCTTCAAAATATGTGCAATCAATGACAAAGCATGAGCAACTGGTCACTAAACACGAACAAATTGTCATTAAACAAATAGTTCCAAAACAAATACAAGTGAATCCAAAACAAGTTCAACAAAAAGAAACTCAAAATCAAGGTAACTCCTTACAACCTCATGAGGCACGTCATTTTAGAAGTGAAAAAGCTATAGTACTAGCTAATTAGGCCTATGACCCATTGAAGGGTCTTGTATATGTATATACCTCTTGTACATTGTAATGTAGTTAATAATCTCATTACCCTAATCAAGTTGGTATCAAAGATAGGTTACCTTAATCCTCAACTTCTACCAATGTCGTTGTCTCTATGGTGTACGACCACTTCATCATCTTCTCTCATTGCCAGTCTATGGCAAGTGGGTTATGTGGACACCCAAGTACAATCTGCCCCTCTTTCGTCTCTGCTCTCCTCTAATTGTTCCCCTTCAATCACCCTTTCCTCCACTACACAATGGATGGGAAAATTCAACGTAATCGTAGTGAAGCTCAATGAAACTAACTATCACCATTGGGCCAATGCCTTCGAGACCTTCGTCATCTCACAAATACAAGAGCATCATCTTACAAAGGATTTACCAAAGGTGAAGGCAACAAACTTCACAGTTTGCCACGTGACTGACCATGTCGTTATATCTTGGATAATCAACAACATTGAAGAAAACATTGCTTGAAGCATTGAACGATTCCAACAGCTCGATGAGTTTGGGAAACCCTCTACTTGATGTACAATAACAATCAGAACATCTCACACATGTACAAGATGTACAAGCAACTATTTTCTCACAAGGGATACAACTATGCACAACTTCTATAGCTAACTCCAAGCCCTCCTTGATGATCTAGACATCTACCAGCCCTGCATCGTCAATCTCACCTCACAAAAGAGATACCACGAGGAGTTCAGCATTGCCCTTTTCCTAGTGGGACTACGACCGAAGCTTGTGTCACAGATTAAAAGTCAAATTCTTATAGCTAATACTATCCTTTCACTACAAACCACCTTCAATCATGTGCTTCACCTCACCACCTCCTCTTAACTGATTGAAGCTGCAACGATGGCTACTATCCCACCTCACAATGACTGGTCAACCATTGGCAATGATGGCTCATCTGCTAGAATAGTAGCTACTTAACAATTAGTTCAAGTCTCCTAAGTAGATTATGATGAATTAATGATTTTATGAGCTCAACAAAGCAATAAGGAAACCACAGCCCATGTTCTCCACTAGTATGCATGCATCTCATACATCCACCTCTCCTAATTCTTGGATAATTGATTCTAGGGCCTCCAACCACATTCAAGTAACTGTTCACTTTTTACCCACTTTGATAACTCCTCTCATATAAAACCTATTTCTCTAACTAATGGACATAGTTGCACTGTTTCTAGTGAGAGAACTATCACTATTAATTCTGATATTTCCCTTGATCACATTCTTTACATTCCTGATTTTCCTATTATATTTTTATCCATCAGTGCTATCACTAAACAACTATGTTGTTTAGTATGTTTCTATCCTTCCTATTGTGTTTTTCAAGATCTGCGGAAAGACAAGAGAACTGGTTTAGGCCTTAAGTAGGGTCATGGTGTATACATTCTTACTTAAGATTATCTATTTCAAGGGCTTGCATTTATGGCTACCTCTAGTGATCTTGTTTGCTTTGGCATTATTGGTTTGGACACCCTTCTTTAAGAAAACTATGTGAAACTCTTCCTTGATTGTCTACCCATTCTTTTTCATGTCAATCATATATCTTAGGTAAGTAATTTTGTGCTATCTATGTGAGTCAAGAGTCCTATATTACAAGTCCCTTTAATTTAGTTCACTATGATGTTTGGAGACTCACTAAAATCCTATCTGTTAATGGTTCCCATTATTACATTATATTTGTTGATGATTTTTCTCATATTTATTGGGTATACTTGTTAAAATATTGTTAACCTATGTTTGATGTAATTCTCAATTATTTCAATAAAATTCAAAATTAGTTTGATGTTACTCCTAAAATATTTTGTAGTAATAATGCTCTTGAATTTGTCTAATTCAATGTTGAATCTCTTTGTACTTAGTAGGGAATCGTCCATTAGATCACTTGTACCCACACCTTTCAACAAAATAGTATTGTGAAACACAAACATTGTCATATTTTTGATGTTATTCATATCCTTCTTGTTGAGATGAATGTGTTTAAGTATTTATGGTCTGATACGATGGCTAAATCCTCCTATCTTATCAGCCATATGCTATCCTCTCCTTTAAGTGGTGCAATTCCTTTACATCTTTCTCCAAACAAGGAGTTGTTACCCTTCCTCCTAAACTTTTTGGGTGTACGACCTTTGTTAAAAAAAATTCAATTAAATTGGACAAGTTGTCTCCTCAATCTTTTCGTTGTGTCTTTATGAGCCATTATCATACCCAAAAAGGATATCATTGCCATCACCCACCCTCTCGTCATTACTTCGTATCTACTAATGTTATGTTCCTTAAGGACACCAAGTTCTTCTCTACCACAATTGAATATACTTGCTCAGATTCCATTCCTCATCCGCCCACTATTTCTCCTCCCTTGTATCCTCTAGATGTGCCAAATGAATCAAGACTGCCACCTACCACTTTTTCAACACCCTAGCAAGTTTAACAAGGATGTCAATATCATATCTTTGGCATTGAACCCACCTATTCTGTTGCAAATCTCACCTCCCCTTACCCATTACCCTGCGTAAAGGTACCCACACTTCTATCCTTCATCCTCTTTCCAATTTTATTTCTTATGCTGCCCTTTCACCTAAATATAAATGGTTTACCCTGACTTTCTCCTCAGAATCTATTCCCAAGAACTATGTTAAGGCACTTACTCTTCCATCATGGAAGAATGCTATGGATGTTGAAATGAGGCACTACTCAGTAGAAACACATGGGAAACCGTACCTTGACCTAATGACACTCTAGTTGTTAGTTGTCACTAGGCCTTTACAATCAAGTACAAGTTGAATGGTGTAGTTAATCGACACAAAGCTTGCTTGGTTCTATAGTTTCACTCATACTCTTGGTGTTAAGTATGTCGAGACCTTCTCTCCAGTTGCTCATCTCAACTCCTTTCAAGGTCTCTCACTCATTGTCAACAAAAGGTGGCTGATCTATCGATTAAATGTCCATAACACCTTCCTATATGGTAATTTGTAGGAGGAGGTCTATATAGAGCAATCTCCTGAGAATGTTGTTTAGAGGGAAAATCTGGTATGTCAATTGAGAAAGGCTATTTATGAACTAAAGCAAAGTCCCTAAACATGGTTTGTCAAACTCAGCTTCCTAATGATTGCACATTGGTTCAAGTGTATCATTGATAACTCAGTTTTCATTAAGAAGCAACAGATTGGGCACACCATACTTGTTGTTTATGTTGACAACATCTTGTTGATAGGTGATGATGCAGCTAGAATAAATTTAATTAAGGTCTTTCTTGCAAAGTACTTTGCCATAAAAGACATAGGGCAACCACGATACTTCTTGGGTATAGAGTTTGCCTACTCAAAAGGCAACATGACCCTATCACAAAGGAAGTATGTATTTGACTTATTGAAAGAAATAGGACTTCTGAAATGTAAACCAAAGTAAACCCCCAACCCCCATTAAGGCCAAACCTCAATTTTAAGATTCAACTTTGTAAATCTATAATGATGTAGAGCAATATAGGAGGCTTGTTGATAAGCTGATCTACCTTACAATTACAAGCCCAGACTTCTCGTTAGCAATGGGTCTCCTAAGTCAATTCATAAAGGAGCCTAAAGTGGTGCATTGGCAAAGTGCCTTAATGGTATTATCTTACATCAAAGGTAGTTCGAGGAAAAGCCTAATCTACTCAAATAATGGACATCTCAACGTAGTTGAATACTCAAGATATTATACCTATGTTATAAGTAATTTTGTGACGTGACGTAGCAAAAAGCAACGTGTTGTGTCTAAGTCAAGTACTGAAGTAGAATACAAAGTTGTCTTAAACTACAAATGAGTTGTGTGGCTCAAGTCATTTCTTACCAAATTGATAGTACCAGTGTCAGTTCCTATGGTCATGCATTGTGACAATCAAGTCACCATCTATATTGGAAGCAATGACACCTTTCACAAGTGCACTAAACGCATTGAGATAAATTGTCATTACATTTGAGAGTTAGTTGAAAGAGGTGTTATCTACACTCCCTACACATGGTAGTCAAAGCAACTAGATGATATCTTCACCAAAAGCCTTTGTGTGGGGGCATTCAAACAGTTTTTAACAAGCTTAGAATGCTTGATTTACACTTTCTAACTTGAGGGGAAGTGTCAGAGTAGTAGTCCATTAGGCCTATGATCCATTAAGGGGTCTCATATATATATACCACTTGTACATTGTAATGTAGTTAGTAATCTCATTACCCTAATCAAGTCTAAATTATTAAAATATTTAATTTTTTTTAACTACACCAGTACTGAGTGCACTTTTTAAAATCTGTGACTATTAACTCTTGCAAGCTTGTTTGATTGGTGAATGGCAGTATAATCTCTGTAACTATTTAATTCTGGATGCTTGTTTTTGATTGTTTACTAAATGCATGAATAACCATTTCAGTTTAAATATTCTATGTAGGGGTAGGTGGAGCTACTGAAAATCTTACTTATTTTTTACTGAAAAGCCTTCATGCTTACTGAAAATCCTACTTCTGTAACCCACTTTTCCAATAATGAAAAAAAAGGAGAGAAGAACAGATAAAATTTTAATACTGCACTAAGTAATTAAAATATCAAAATAAGGAGAGTACTTCATTTTATCATAAATTAGGTAGAGACGTTTTGTCATCATCAAAAAAGTGAGATTGTTAAAAAAATTCTTCATCCATTATTTTAATGATGAAAAAATTAGTCTAAAATAAACAAATATCACATATTACACTAAAAAATAAAACTAATATATATTTCCTTAAGTATCAAAAAATATCTGAAATTTACCGACCTTATATCCAACATACCAAGATAAATCAAGCAAAAAAAAAAGATAAATCCAGAAAATACCAAAAAAGAAAATCCAGCAAATACCAGATACATTATTGGCATACCAAGAATAATCTAACAAATACAAGGTTTCAAATCCAGTATTCCAAGAATATTCCGGTAGTATCAAGTTTTTCCAGATAACTCATATTTTTGAATTTTTTTACTGTTCGTGTTTCGTCAATTAATTATTAATTAAGGCTAATCATGTCTTATTAAGTTTAATATTGGTTTAACACTTAGTATAACGATTTAACTATAAGTTTCAAATTTGAATTATTGTCATGTATTCTAAAATTTCATTAGTGCAAAAATTTAAATATTTTAAATTCAAATTTAATATATTTACATATTTTTATTGCCTTGGAAAATTTCGAATCCAATTTGGTGTTTCCAACTTGTATTCCTAGCAAACTGAGAAATTTTCGGCAAACTCCAAAGAATTTCGGTATAATGAAAATTGAATATTATATTGTGGGAAATTTGAATTTTAAATTTAAATTTGAATATTTTTCTATATTTTTATTGTGATATAAAATTCCAAATTCTATACAAAATTACCGTCTATCATTTCCAGCATACCAAGAAATTCCCAGCAAAGTTTGAAGAATTTCCAATAGAATATAAATACTGTTTATCGTATAAATACTGTTTTCCAGAATATTCTATTATTCTGGAAAAACCTGAGTTAAGTCTGGTAATCCCAATTGCATTTTCCAGCATATCAAGAAATTCCCAGTAAAATCTGAGAAATTTTCAGCAGTTTTACTATAAATTACCAACTGTTAAGTCTGCTATTGTTCTGCTACTTTTCAGCCAATTATTTACAAGCTGCAGAGTCAAAAACAATTCAAAGATACTACAGAGATGTGAAGAATCGCAAAAGGAAGGACTGAAATCATTGAGTTACATGTTAAATCAAAGACACAACACCCTTCCTTATTTGCAAATTAATTATGAAAATTAAGGGCAATAAATTATGATAGAAAACAGAACATCTATTGTCTATAAATGTGTGCTTTGAGATGTGATCAAGACATCTGTTAGGATATTGCCCCTTGTATAAAAATAAGTATGTTGTGTTTTGATGATGTCACATAGAGTGGGACCATAACATAAAGAGATTGTATACGTGAAATAAGGAAGCCATGGATATAAAAGCTCAAAGACCTATGGAAAGCTATGAAGATCAAGTACAAGTATGAAGCTATAATGAAGAACTTAAGTCAAGAAAAGCAAGGACTAAAAACAAGAAGATCCAAGGCCTTGACATCAATCCATATGGGTGCACCTTGTGACAGAAATCTAGGTACACACAAACTAGGATACATACCCATCATGCTTACACACTTAGGATACATCCAGTAATTTTCGGGCTAAGAAAGTAATAACATTATTAGTACAAATTTTGTTGTAAGCCTTAAATCTAGTTTCAACCAAAATTCGAATTAAATGGCTATACGTTTAGTTAATCCGAATTTAAATCCTCCCAGTCCAATAACTTTCGGTCACCTAAATAGGGCTACCGATGAATAGTAACCCGAATATATTCAGAGAAAACCCAGAGTCCAGTTTCAACCACAATTCAAGTTAACGGCTATACCTTTAGTTAACCCAAATATACATCTTCTCAATCCAGTAACTTTCAAACACCTAGATGGGGCTAACATTAAACAATACTTACCCTGAACCTCTCTAGAAGAAACCCAAAGTTAAGTTTTGACATAAATTTGAATTAACGGCTATACCTTTCATTAACTCAAGTTTGCATCTTCATTTTACAGTAATTTTTGAACACCTAAGTGGTTACAACAAAGTATCAAACCTTAGACCAAACAATCTGATCATTACACAATCCGAATTAACGATTGAAAAATTGTTAACCTGCCTATACCCAAAAACTAGCCATTAGAGCCATAATCCAGTCTATAAAAAAGAGAGATTATCTAACCCAAAGACAACATTTTGCAATCCTAAACTCTTTCACGCACTTAAGCTCTTAAAATTCACCTTTACACTCAATGAAGACATTCCAACAACTCTTAAAGGTGCATTAATGCTCAAGGCATCATCTCTAGCATTCTTCAACAAGAGGATCACTAATGGTAAGTATTTTGATTGTAATTGGTTTTATATATTGTTGGTTTTGACCTGTGATTAGATCATAGAACACAAGTGGTTCACTCCTAGTGTTTTGGAGTGGTGAGTTGAAATGTTTGACCTTAAACTTTTGTTAGAGTGTCCTACCATAAACACCTGATTGCATTATGTGTTGAAGAGTTCGACCTTAAACTTTTGTTATAATTATAAGTTTCTAATAACTTAATGTAAGATCAAGCTATTATAACTTACAGGTAGACGTACCTATTTTGGGAACTACCTAAAAATCTTTTGTGTGCTTTAATTTCTACTATATTTTGCATGATTGTTTTAAAGTAATAAAAATTGTCTATAATCTACTATTTACCATCTTCTAATGATCGAATCGATCCTTGCAACATCAAGATCAAGAGAGTTAAGTGAGCATTCTATAAGACCTTGAAGTGCCATGCATATTGAAGATATTCCACAAAATGTCCAAAGGTGCTAAAGTTTTAAATTGAAGATTGCTACTGTAAGTCTCCAACTCAACTTTAGCAAACTCAAAATACTATAATTATTTTATTGTCTGAATTTTTTAAGTTTGTTTTCTATGCATGATTCAATTTTAATTTTAATGAAAAGCCTTACCTAACTGGGTGTAATGAGAGACTCCTTAGAGCTAACAACACTACACTTGAGTGGTGTGTCAAAATGGACAAGTTTTCAGTGCAATTGGCTGAGGTTGAAGGTTTAAAGTATTTTCCTATAAAAATACTTATGTAAACGGTTAAGTGTGAACACCTACAAAACACTTGGAATTAGTGGAAATCTCAAATGAAGGCTTAATGAGTGGACTAGTTTGGTTTCGGTAAATTATTATAATTTTTTGTGTTTTGTGATATACTTGTCATTCTGAATTTCAAATAACACTAAAATAAATTGCTGCATCATTTAATATTCAACTGAATTTAATTGTTTCACTTAACTTGTTAAACTTCACTAGTCACCTCCCTTTGAGTGAAGTCTTTCAATCCAACATTAGGAACCTCAATAATGTCCTCTTTTGAGACATTTGAAGTACCCCCCTATCCTGAAACTAGAGGAGGTGGCACCCACATTTATAAGTGATGATTTCCCTACCCCAAGAGGTACAAGCTCAAACCCATCATTGTAGCTTTAGGACACGCCCTTTGATGCCACACCACCAAATTGGATTCCTTGGAGACCCCCACAAATCTCTAACAATGATCAGAAACAATACATTATGGTGAACTATGGCAACAATCTCCATAGTGATTTGGTCACGGTTTGTGTGCATCTTCACCCTCATTCTCTTTCCTTTGCATCATTAAATGTTACAAACTAGCTAAATATTATAATGATAAACCCAAATATAATTATGGGTCCATCAATGATAACTGACTCAAAACAAAACAATTGAATACAAAACAAGGTTATTAAGGTACCAATGCATTAGGGTGGAAAACCTAGGTCCCCAGTTAAATATTCATTTTTCTAATTTTTTAAGCATATATTATATATGCTTATGAATATTTATTGATAGTCATGCGCAATTTTAGGTCTATTCTTAATTAACATTTAAATACATAGGTAATCCTAAGACAACATCAAAATATAAAGGGTAATGATACTAAATATGTATTTCAGTAATATATATTAAGTAATTTTTTTGCAAGGAAACACTGTTATGGTGTTAAATGGATCTGATAGAATATCCACTTAATTAAGAAAGACTAAGGCAAGCATCCAAGGTGACCAGATCACACTTGATTGCCTAGCCACCACCTAGGGCCTGTTAGTAGACATTGATACAAATTTCATAAGGATTGTGGAATTTAATGCAGGTAGAACCAATTATGGGAAATTAATACAGATGTACGTATTCATATATACATGCAACAAGTATAAGCAGGCAACATTAACAATAAATCACCGTTTATGCCCAGATAGGAGTGTGTTCCATGCACTGGTAAGGGCAGGATCTACATGCCAAGAGGCACCAGACCTCTCTGGCCCTATAATCAACCATCTGAATGGTGGTCGCTGATCTTGTGTTAAGACATCAAACAAGTCCTCCTGGAACAAATGAGGGACATCATAGTCTTTTAATAAGGCTGGTGCAGCTTCTCCAAACTGTAGAAACAGAGACCAAGTCAAAAAAAAAACTTTGTTTATTAAGCATACCTCTTTAAGAAATTAAGCATAACAAAACCTCATCATCAAAAATATAGAGTGGATCTTCATCGTGTTGAAGCTCCATATAGGAAACATAATCCTTGAATTTCATAGTAAGCTTCTTGGAACTTCTTTGTGAAATCCTAAAAGCAATATCACCATAATTCATCATAAGTTGGTCAGTTGTCCAAGTATTTCTTGCCGCCCATGTATTTGCCAATTCAGTAAGCAAAACCTAGACAAGAGAAAAAAAGATTATAGTCAGGAAAAAAAAACTCAGTTAACAGGTGACTTTGTAATCAAATATTCTATGCTTTTGATGCAAAATAATTGGTGCTTTACTGGCTTTTGACCATCAAACTCAGCAGAAAATTCATCCAAACACAGGCTCTTCTTCCTTTCCAATTCACCAGTGTCCATGGAAAATGCATCCAATGTAGTAAAACACCGATACCATCTTCTATATAGGAACAAAGAACTGAATCCTGTAGTGGACATCAAGAAACAAAACAAATGACTCCTTTGTGCAAGTTTAAGGAGAACAAGACATAAAATTTGCCTTACATTTTAATAAGATTTGCACTAAATTTTCAAATAAAAGCAATTGGAAGAAATGTTCTTACGTACCATCAAACCACAATAAACTTTTGCTAGTGTCAGGTGCTCCTGTGATAAGATTTTTCCTGGAAAACACCACTTTTCAGTCCAATGTATTGGTGATCTATGAAGAAAAACTAGAGGTGGAAAATAACCTAAATTAGACAACTTATTTCATGGAATCCCAACGACCAGCTCATTTTATGTATAGAGAGAGAAATGAAAAATCTTGGAAGACCCTAATAAATTACCAACACAAGAAAGACTTCTTCCAAGAGCCTCTATACACAAGTTCACCACCATCCTTAAGGCAAAGAGTCATCCAGAGTGGCTCTTCATTGCATAGTATGTACATAACACTGCATGATTAAAAAAGAGAAATAAATAACTAAATTTGTGTCCACATACCAATCAATCCCTCTCACACAATCTTATCATATATAGCACGAATCCTGAACCACAAGCATTTGACTCTGGGCATAGTCTTTTTTCTCATTCTTCTATCTTAAAAAAAGAAAAACAAAGTTCACTTAAAAAAGAAAAAAATAAACATCGGTTTTTAATCACTTTCGATTATGTTAACAACTTTTTTCATTAGGAACCCTATAATCTATATATCCTGTTTGGTTATGAGTTTTCCAAGGTTGACATTTTGAATACATGCATGAATGTATGAATGGATGGATGGATGGATGGATGGATGCATAGTTACATGCAACATGCAAATAAATGATAGAAAAATAGTTTGTTTGTTATTGTTTAGTACGTTACCATACTAGATCATTGCTTCCTTGTCTAAGCTGTTATGTTGGAGGATGTATTGCTACTAGTTGTTTTGTCAAGCAGCTAAAGATTTAAATATTTTTATGTTGAGATATCTTCTTGGAAAGCTTAAAAGTCCCGTTGAAAATGAAAAAGCCTACAAGTTTATGAAACAAAATGAACATTCATATTACGGAATCGCGTATTGGTTCCAACAACGTGATTAAATACCTCGGAATTAGATTCCTTGTATTTACAATCATTCAAAAAAAATAATAATAATAATAATGTAATTTGGTTTCATGTAAACAGATTTCCTGAAATTTGATCAAAAGGAATTATATTCCTTGTCAGGGCGAATCAAATACACATCCTGAGAGGCGAATTTGATCGATTGGAATGGATAGGGGAGACGGGAAGCATGACCTGCTGACACAAGCGAGACGGGCAACGTCACGGGCGTCGAGGCGGTCGAGGATGGCGCAGAGGAGTTCATCGGGGAGCACCTGCAAGTCCCCGAGGGCGTCTGGTCTCCGATCCCTTGGCGCCGGAGGAGGGTGGTGCTGGTGGTGATGGTTAAGGGAGTCCTCCATCGGGGGCGGTGGTGACGGAGGTATCGTTCTGCTGGCGCCGCAGTGTACGTAAGAGCAAAACGGCCAGGAGGAATCTATCTTGCGTGCCTCCGACGCGTTGAGCTGTGCCGCCGTCGAGACATACGGAATCGAATATTTTTTATTTTTTATTTTAAAATTTTTATAAAAAATTTTATTTTCTGATTTTTCTTTTTTTTTTATTTCCCGAATTTTATAACTTGTACACATAGATCTTGAAGATTTTAATTTTTATATAAAATTGAAAGTAGTATAATAAATTAAGATTATTTCTTATTGTTATCTTTAATAATCTATACCATAGCACTTTTATCTCTTTTAGTAATAGTATTAATTTTATGTTTACTGGATAATAAATATTATTGATATATTATTTTAAAATTTTAGTTAAGCCTATTTTTTCATTAGACACTTAAGGATGGTTTATATTTTAGAAAAATATTGAAAAAGGAAAATTTAAAAAATAATTTTGAATTTTTAGGTATTTGAGTATCTTAAAAAAATTTAAATTTTTTCATTACTACAAGTTAGATTTTTTCCACTTTTTTTACCTATTGAGTTAGGAAAATTTTTGTAATTTGTGAAAAATTTATTACTCTATATTCTCCTAGTTATATGCATCTTGTCCAATTCGACCATTATTAAATTTGTAGTTACACGAAAAATGTAAAATTATATTTAAAATATTAAAATATAGAATATTTATAATAAAAAATTTAAAATTAATTTTTAAAAAATTCTACAACATACACAAACTATTTTAAAAAAAATTTCATTTCCTAATTTTCTTTTTCTTTTTCTTTTCTATTTCTTAAATTTCTATTTTTTAGATTTTCTACATATACAAACAGATTGTTAAAATAGAATTCACTGTAAGTGTGATATCATACAATTCACGAAAATAATGACATGAAGTGATGATGTAATTATTTACAGCTACAAAAAAGAATAAAATGATATATTAAAAATCATTACTAATTTCTATAAAATTAATACATTAAAGGAGGATTTGTACCTTTTAGAAATTTTGGAAAAAAAAAATTTTAAAATTTTAACACATTTTTACATCTAGGAAAATGTGAAAAAAATTTAAATTTTTAGGTGATTATAAGTATAATTTTTTTCCACTATTTCTCACATATTGGGCCATGAAAATTATTGTAGTTCGCTAAAATTTTATCATAACATAATCTCTTAACCTTGTATATCTTACCTAACCTCCCTCAATCATTACTGAATTTGTGATTACATAAAAAATATAGAATTATATTTAAAATATTAAAATATAAAATATTTATAAAATTTATTTAAATTAATTTTACAGAATTTTTACAACATACATAAATAATCCTAAAAATTTATTTATTTCCTAATTTTCCTTTTTCTTTTCTTTCTATTTCTTAAATTTCTATTTTTCAAATTTCTGATATATAAAAACAAACCCTAAAAAGTATTTCTATAATATATTTAATAATTTGTTTATATTTGATTGCTAATATTATAATTTGATTGTGTGGTGTAATTTAACTACTTGGCATTGAAACAACATGAGATCTCTACCAAACATCCTCCTTTGTTAAACTAAAAAGACCAGACCTCTCGTCACAAATGATGTTTTTGTTAGAAGCATGTGTTTTACTAATCCATGTTTTTCAGAACTGTCATTCTCATCATAAGTGACGTCTTTTTTAGATTTAATTTCTGACATGCACGATCTTAAAAATTGAAAAATTTTAGCATAGTGGGAAATTATGAAGTTTTTTAAGTGAGTTGGAAGATCTAACCCTGGCTACTTTTGTCAATGTACATATATTCTCATTCAAGGCACAACCTTCAATAAAAGGAAGCAAACCAAATGCATTAATATCAGGTTGTGTTCATTGAGAGAATGCTTATTAGTGACTCAATAAGCATCTCTGTATTTACAATTTGATGAAATGAAAAGTGATGGAAAGAAGTCCAACACATTTCATATCATGTCTTCTAAAGTCTGTTTGTGTACACAAAATTAGATAAAAATGAATTTTAAAAAATTGAATTCAGAGGTATTTGTATACTTCGTAAAATTGAAAATTTTAGTATTTATGCATATAAATAAATTAAATAGAATTAAAATTATTTTTTATTTAAAAATAGTAAAAAGTCAATATATTTCAAAATTTAACTATTTATAAAATAGAATTTTTGAAAGATATGAAGGTTGTAAGATGTCTTATGAAACAAGGTAAAGAGATTCCACTCAATTCACTACGAAGGATGTTGAAATTAAATTTTAGACCTTTTTTTTAAATGAATTTCATCTAATTTTATGAAAGAATTGAATTCTATTAGAGAGGATTCACACAAATGTTCGAATTAGATGAAATTAAATTTCTTTTAATTTAATTCCTTCCAATTCCATGGACAAACTCTTCCTATTATGTAAAAAAAGATTTTTCAACTCTCATCTTAGGAAAACATCTAGAAAATCTCAAAAAAGAAAACTCCACTTATAGCAAGTTCATCACTCCAACTGTCAACTATTCATGCTGTTAACCGATCTTTCAACTAGTTGACCTCCACTCTTTGTTTATCAATGGTTCAAATTGACAAGAGTAGTGGGATGAGAAAGCATTTGTACAGATTTCAATATAAATGGTTTGCAAATTCTAAACTTACAATCGACTTTAATATGCTATTTACAAAAATGATACACCAATTCACTCCAATTAAGGCTTGATTTAAGGAAAGTTTGGATAAAAATGAAATTAGAGCTATTTTCACAAAGGTAAAATTATATAATAATTAATGTAATAAAAATTTATATATTAAAATTTATATAGTAATAATGATATTAATAATTTGTACAAAGTTAAAACTAAATTTGAATCAAACAAAACCTAAGTTTATCATTTCATTTATCAAGATGATAGGTCAATTCTAGAAATAATTTTGTATATCAGTGCATTAAATGGTATGTTAAAAATTGGCAAAAAAATTGGTATGTTGAAAATGGTACAGTGACTTACCCCCTCCCTCTCTGTTTATTGATGGTTCACGTTGACAAGAGTAGTGCAGCAAGAAAGCATTTGCTTAGATTTTAACATATTGTTTATATAAATGCTTCACCAATATACCATATGCAAAATTGATATACCTATTCTATGCAATTGAGTTCGATATACTGTTTATAAAGATGATATATCAATTCTAAAAATAATTTGATATACCAATTCATTCAATGGTACGATAAAAATTTGAGATGATAAGGGCACATAAAGTACATATTTGAGATGCAAAAGCCCTTGAGAGAAAAGTATACAGAGGAGAGTATCCGATATACAAAACAAAAATGAGAATAAATCTCAGTGGCTTGCAAGCGAGGGTGTCACGTTTCTTAAATTCATGTCAAACTTTGGTGACTTGCATCCCATACGACACGAACATATATCAGAGTTGGCATCATTCCTCGACCATCACTGCATCTTTTGCATTGTTCTCTGGATGGATGCATCTCCAACATGCCTCTAGTTGTCTTACTAGCGAGAATATCTGAAATATTTTCTGTAATGTGCTTGTTCTCTGACAACCAAAAAGATACAAGATTTTTGAAATCAAGTTACTTGCACATTGTGATCTTTATTAGTCCTCAACACCATTCATATGTGCCCATATATCAATCAATAGGGGCACACATTGATAAGTTGATAGCTATTGCAGAAGTCTCGCTGGATGTCTGTTCCATGCTCCCATAATGACCACAGAATCAAGATACAAGAAGTTTTGGGATATATTCCACCATTTATTTTCTGGCTAAAACCAAGCCTGCAGCCAATGCTGCCCCAAATAGAGAATGTAACCTCACACAGTAATACTTAGCCATGAAAATCTTAACCGTATCCTGAAATACAATTAGATTATAAAATGGATAAGCAACAGGTTTCCATGCAAGGACAGGGTAAAAATGGAAAAATTCATGTAGTCTCACATGGTAATTTTCTTCAACATAATTAAGAACCAGTTTTCCCATTGGAAGGGTCAGAGCACAAAGGATCTACAATACATAGATATAGTGGATTTAAACTATTATACACTGCAAAAAAGAGCATAAATGCAAGTTACTGAAATAGTGGATTCACACTTACAATGCATGTTAGAGGGAGAAATCTAGCAAAGCCAAAAACCAGTAACAGAGAATAAAGAGCCATTGTAGCAATCTTCACCACCTTTGCTCCTGTCTGTGAACCAATTCTAACCTGTGTTTACTAGAAATTTAAGTGTAGTTCTGGAAAAAGATCTAGAATATGATAAAGTCACTGGTTGTATGATATATTGAGGTAAGTGATAAAATGATACCAAAGGAGACATCTTTCCAGCAGCCAGGTCTCCATCAATCTGAAAAATTCAATGATAATTGTGGCAAGCCTTTTTACAAGGGGAATTAAAGAGTGTAGTTTTCTTTCATTTATTAAGGTCAGGAATGTACCTGGTGGAAGTGACTGCAGAAAAGAATCAAAGTGGTTGTTAAGCCAACAAAGAGCGAGGTAGACAGAACAGTTCTAGTTATTGGAAGCTGGTTCACCCCACTGAAAATGATCCTGAGAGTCAAAATAAGCAATTGCCAAATACAAAATATGACAAAAGCAAGTACTGATAAAGTACCTAGAAATATGTTTGCCTCCTTGAGAAAGATAAAAGGCTGTAGTGGCAAAAGGACCAAAGGCTGCAAAGCATAGTGGCTCACCTAATCCTTTGTAACTCAGTCGGAAAGGAGGGCACTACAAAAGAAAGATATCCCAGAATATCAGATAGTTTACATTTTCAGAATTCTCTCTTGTTTAACATACCATAACCATTTAACATTACTAGTGGATTTTATCAAATTACAATATCAAATGATTGTGATCTTGACACACAAGTCACAAGCCTTTCCACTTTTCAGTCAGCAGTTTGTATCCCTTTCAGAAAGAAAATAAAAAGGACCATGCCTTCAATGCATGGAAGAAAAATAGGTAGGTTGACAAGGGCATCACCGCAATGCACCCATCTGAAGACATGTGCACCATTCCAATTCATATACTGGTAATGTGTGGCAATATATGAAAACAGGATGCCCATCTGTTAAGCAGAGACTAAACACCTGAAATGTGTCCTGCTGAAATATCTGAGACAAATGAATACATGTGCAGCACTAAATGAATACACCTGAAATCAACATACAAAACAATACACGTGTGGCACTAAATGGATATACTCTCTACAGTATTCTAATTCTGCAAAGTGGGAGGGAAGTCACAGCAAAATGGAAAATGGAGATTGAATTTGACTTAAAAATGTAACTATATTTTTGTTTGAAAATAACAAGATAAATAAGACAAATGATACATCAATCACCTATTACGACATGTAAAGACTGAAAAGATCGATTTCAGTTGCTAGAGGAGAGGTGAATAGCAGTGAAAGTAAAATGCACAAGAAAATTTTTAAGTGATTCTCAAATAGGTATGTCCACCTCGAAGTTATATAAGCTTGAAGCTACACTAATTACTATAATCAAACTTAGAATTTAAGTGGTTTTGGTAGAACATTCTAACTAACTACAAACAAAAGTTTAAGGTAGAATCTCTCAAGTAACATACACTTGGGTATTTATGATAAAACATTTCAACCAACTAGAATTTAATGTCAAACTCTACAACCAACCACTCCTAACACCGAGTAACCACTTGAGTTTTATAGTGAACACTCAAGCAAAAACCAATCAACAGTAACACAAGACTAATTACAAACCAATTGACAATACTTACAACCAATGCATTTGCAATGTGAATGCTAATAATGTGGCCTTTAAATTAAATGCACCAACAAGGACTTGATTATGATCTTTAATGAGTGCACCAAGTAAAAATTGAGAGCTTTGTGTTCATACGAAGGTTTAGAGTACAAAAGGTCTCAATTGGGTTTTTTTTTTTTTTTTTTTGGTCTCAATTGGGTTGGACTATAGGTCATATTTATAGGAGAAATGTGTCCAATGACTATACTTTCAAGAAAAATGGAATAATGATTTTTGGTTCGTTAATCCATTTTATTTATTATATTAGGAAGAGCAACATTCTCTTGATTTGGAATTCCACAAGACATACTAAAAATCATTAGATGAATAAATGACAAAATTAGAATTCCACAGGGATTTTCCGTTATTCCATTTTCTGTCAAAAATGGAACCTTGGGTTTTAGTACAGGAATGAAATTTCGTTTTAGATAAAACCTTATTCTAAAACATACTGAACTTGGTTTTTAACAATAACAGTGAAAATCGAAATTTCGTTATGTAAAAACATAAATCCAAAATTTTCTAGAAAACCACGTATAGGCTAAGTGTAATGTATGAAAATGGTCAGGTTATTTGGTCAAGATTTTGATTTTTCCAAACAAAGGTTCGATTATCCAATCAAGGTTTTGAATTCTTCGAAAAGATGTTTAGGTTATTTGGATGATCCATCGGTTTATCCATCGGAATTCCATTTTTCTCTAGACAACCTAAAAGATGCTTAAGTGTATATCCTATGATGTAGTAAAAGAATATATGCTTTAGAGCTAGCATGTACTTAGAGCAAGAACAGTAAACTACACACACACATGGTTGATGTCTTAAGTTATTCATGAAATCTTTGAATACTTCTTGACTCCAACCCTTGTCTATGTATCTTTCTTTTCTTTTTTCCTTTGAGTCTTTCTTCAAGTCTTACGTTTGAGTTTCTCTTCAGGTCTTGCTTTTGAATCTTTCTTTAGGTCTTTTCCTAAGTTTGACATCATTAAAACATAACACATAGAACATAATACTTAAGGGGTATCATCTAAACAAAGACATCATTGCTGCTCCACTCAGAAAGAAAAAGAATGTTATCATCAATAACACCAGCTATTTCCATATTTTATATGTATAAAATTAGTTGAAATCTATGACAAAACCCAATGATCCAAGGTATCCTAAATTACAATGATACAATAGACAAGGCCACCACATTCATTTACAAGGTAAACAAATCTCCAATACCACATAGGTTTTGTACCTGATAAACATAACCACATAGGATAGCAAGTGTCCACAATAAAATGGTACGAATATCTCCTGATTGTGCAGAAGCCCAAATAAGCCCCATGAAGCCGATAGCAAGTGAAGCAATTGCAGCAGAGTAAGTCCATTTTCGGCTTAATATTAAAAATATTTAATAGTTAATAACAAGGATCAATAAACTCCATCTTAAGATGTACAGGAAAAAAATTTACCTGCCAACTATATTGACAACGGACTCCTTTTTATTTTTATCCACTCCAGTGTCAAAATCATAAACATCATTGCTGCCCAAAGTGATAAAATGAAAAGTCATCCTTAACAAACCATTAGTTTTTAAATGACAAAAAATCCAAGCTTTTTTTGAGAGAGGCATAGGCAAATTAATTAAAGAGCACATTACAATTTGGCATTTTACTTCCACTTGTTCTTATAGTGTATCATACTGATATGTGATAAATATGCTTCCAAGAAGAACTTTGTTCCTCTAACCTAAGATTTAGCCAGGCGATGATAAGAACTGATGCTGCCAATAGTACAAAGTATTGTTTGGTGAAGAACAGGCCTGTCTCAAAATAAGCTGCACAGCTGCCTACCTGGCATTTTAGAAAAAGAAATATCACACAATTTTGCTATGGAGAAAGATTAATCTCACATGTTCACTTGAATGGACATCAAATGCATGACCATGTACCAAAGGAATCACGGATGAATGAATTTCACGAAGTAAAATATAATTTCAACTTAAAAATTTCCTATTCATGTTTCTTATATCTGCAAGTTTTATGGTTGTTCTCTTGTGAATTGTCTTCATTAATAATATGGAATATGGAATTCACTTTGTTTTCTTATGAGATAAAATAAACTTTGAAATATAGAAATTTAGCCGTTGGCACGAGAGGATTTGAACCTTCTTTGCCCACCATCACTGGTGGGTTGCAGAATCCCAAACCCAGCCAACTTAGCTACTTCAGCCAAGGTATGCTTACTTCCCCTTATTTTTGTCTTCTCTGTGACACTAGGAATCCAGGGATAAGAAGAAAAGAACATCAATTTAAGACTATATCTGTGACAATAAAATATCCAAGAAGTGGAAAAAAAAGATCTACTTATGCCAGTAAGGAGATAAATCACATAATCCAGAATGAGGAGGTATAGCATCTAGCATGAAAAAATGAATCGGCCAAAATTAGTTTTTAGAAATCCCAGAATGAGAGTGATGGCCTCTACATTGAACAGTAAAACATAAGAACAGTGCAATGTTGCTTCCAAAACACTCACCGTGAGAGGAACCAGCGCAACAGAGAAGATGGGCAATTTGACGGCCCTCCAAAGCAGCGTGGCCCGAGAAATCTCCCCTTCTTCTACTCCAACAGATTCTTCTCCCTCGTGATGGGAACATTCAGATAGATGCGAGACATCTCTGGGGTCTGGAACCGCGAACTTGCTCCTCCTAGTCCGCCCACGAAGCAGCGGCTTTGACGTCGTGCAAGGGGAAGAAAGGCGTAGAGAATGACGAGGAAGAGGGAAGTAGGGCTTGGAGAAGGTGGATCGCCGGAGGCGGAGCGGCGCCGGGAAGGGAGCGACGGCAATTCCCGTCGCGGCGCCGGAAGCAGAAGCCATTGCCAAGCCGACGTTATCTGCTATTTGAAAAGTGTCGAGTATTCAAGTATCTTTTATTTTTTTAAAAAAACTTAATTATATAATTAGTAAGGAAAATGATAATCTATAATAATATTATCTTTAATGGTAAGTTTTAGATCAAATTTTTTTTTCCAAACAATCGAAACTTCTCTTATACTATCAGAATTTCATTTACGTACCATTTGAATTTCCTCTTCGAATGATTAGAGTTTCCACTACACTATCAGAATTTCATTTAAACTATCAAAATTTCCGTGGTGATGCGCTTACACAAACACCTTTCAATTCTCTGTACCTCGGCCCATCCACTGGCCCCGCCGACGGAAACCCATGGGCTTCCGGGTGATAGCCGGATGAAAGAGAGGGTACAAATTTTTGACGACTCTGCTAGGGACTCTCGCTGTGTTTTGTCGATTAAGTGACTCAAACTCTTACTCGTATGGCTCTTTTGTAGTCAGTCTTTTATCGTTAGGATTTTTAACATACTTGTCACATTTGCTAAGTGAAGTCGCTTTCAAATACATTGAACTGCATCACCCTTCTTTGGTATTCCTACAGATCTTTGTAGACCCCTGCAGATTCTTTGGGCAGAGTCTCCTCATAGACCTCTGCCGTTTGCACGTTCCGGACCCCACTGGCTCCCCCTGTCCAGACCTACTCACAAGCAAGAGCTATGGCCACCGGTTCCGCTACGGCATCCGGATCGTCCCGTTCCATCACTACGGCAGTTTCTATGCCGCTGTTCGTGGTCTTCGGCCTGCCACCACCTGTCGTCACCCGGATGAACTTCACCCAGCCTATCATCGTGCCTGCCGGAGCCACGAACCAACCAAGGGCGCAAGATCAGTCTGTGGCCGTGGCATTCGACAATGCTGTGGTGCATCCTGCACCGCTCGCTTCTCTGGCCACTGAAAATGAAGGTAACAGGCTGGCTCCCGTACGGAGCATCGGCCCGTCCTACCAGCTGCCCTCAAACACTGAGGGCATAGGAGGAGCCGACGCCTTCCTACCACCTCGACTGGGACACTTCGAGCAGACCCTCCTGGCTCACCAGTTGGCACGATACCAACAACAAGGGATTGGTTCAGTAATCCCCCCTTGGCCAACCATCTGTGTCCGGGAGAGGCCACACGCTGAAGAATATGACGTCGTCACCACTCCTGTCGCCGACCAATTCGTCCCGCCACCACTCTAGCTGGAAGCTACCACTACTGCCGCCTTGGTGCCGGATCTGCAAGGGCAACTACTGTAGAGGATAGCCGAACTGGAGGCGTCCTTGTAGAACATGAACTCTGATCCACCGGAACCCTCCTGTGCCTTCCAAAATCTCTATTTCTATCCTGAGGCGATGCTCCCTCCCGACTTCAAGATGCCCGAACTTGTTAAATACAACGGGCACGGGAACCCTCGCGCACACCTCCGGGCCTTTTGTGGAGACATGGCGGCACTGCAACACGAGGAGAAGCTCCTCGTCTGGCTGTTCCAGAATTTCCTAGTACATGTCCTTGGATTTAACAAAGATCTACACCTGGGAACAGCTGGCGTACATGTTCCACGAACAGTACGCATAAAACTTAAACCTGTCACCAAAGTTGGAAGATCTCCGTTGCCTCCGCCAACGTGAGAATGAGCCGTTCAGTGGCTACGTCGGTAGGTGGCGGGCCCTGGCGTCCCAAATCTGAGACAAACCCACTGAGGAAGACTCTCTGGACATAATTGTACAAGGTGCTCAGCCGTCACTAGCAGCACTCTTGTGTATCCAGTCGTGCTCAACCTTCTCCCAGCTAATCAAAGCCGGCAGCCGCCTGGAGGGGTTCCTGAAATTGGGGAGATTCTCAGCCCATCCATTTGGGGCCAACCTCGGGGGAAACATACGTCCTTGGCCGCCGACCACGGGTGACAACACAGGGAACAACCGCAGCCCTCGGAGGAACGACAATGCACGGCCATCTCTTGTGACCGTCATGGTAGCCGCGCCACCACCATACCAGCCGTAGCAAGTATACACTCCAGCCCAGGAGTACCATCCACCGGCAATCACCTCGATTCAGCAGCCGGTCTACACCACCCGAGCGGCCTAGAATCAACAGCCTTGGAGGCTGAAGGCTCCACCACCGGTAGTTGCACCCGAGCCGCCGGCTCGCTGGCAATGGCAGGCAACACCCCCGATGTCATCTCGGCAAAGGAAATAGGGGCAAAATAGTGGTCAGACAGGCGTCAACCAATAGCGCCCTAGTCAGCAATAACAGCGTGAACCACGCCAGCCACCCCCGCAGCCATAGCAGCCGCGCATAACGAAATACACGCCACTCTCGGAATCACTGAGCCAGGTATTCCATAGGGCTTAGGCGCTGCTCACGCTCCCTCTTGTCAAACCACCCGCAGCTGTTCTTCCCGCCTGGTACAATTCGCAGTAGTACTGCGAATATCACAGGTCTGCTGACCATGCAATAGACCATTACCGGACGCTGAGACAAGCTATCCAGCGGCTTATCAACTCGGGTACCATTGAGCTTCAACAGCCTCCCATATTTCTCGAGCCAAGCCAGTAGACCTTCCTAAATCATACGGGAAACTCCAAGGTGAGCACTATCTTCTGGGGTGCCCAAAGGAGGCATCCACTCGAAGGGTTCTGGAGTATGTAGCCGGTCTCCGCCTGTCCAACCAGGCATAGACAAGGGACAAGGAGATCCCTCCCTTCAGCACGGTCGCTGGAAGCCAGGGTCCCTTGGTTGAACCCGATCAACCTCATCCATCCGGCCAACCACTCGCCGACGCTTGAAGAACTCCAACCATACTACCAGCAACTCTAGTCCTCCGTCATCACAGTTAACAGCCACCGGAGGAGGAGGAAGCCTTCACGACCTACACTGCAACAGGTGCCATCCCCATCTTCCAGAAAACTCTTCGTCAGAGTGGCACCTGTGACTACTACGTCAATGGTACTGGCTGCCGGCACAACCATACCGGCCGCTGGGACGACCATCCCAGCTCAACCCAAGGTGATTCTCTACTCACCAGCTGCTCCGGTCAGGGCAGTCATCCCGGTGGTGCCTCCAATCCCCAAGGCCTCAACAACCAACTTTACTTCCCTGGCCAGCACTCCAGCCAGCACGGTCTCTCTAGCGGCTGCAACACCGGTGCCACTCCAAGCCCACCTAGCAAAGCAACAATTCACGCTTATGACCGGGCCATCCGCTCCAGCCGCACTCACTTTCGAATAGCACAAAGGCAAGGAGGCAGTCATCTCACAACAGCCGTCCACATGTACAGCAATAACCAAGTCTGGCCAGGTATATCAACCAAAGCCGCGCCCTGGAGGGATCTTCATCCCAGGAGTACCAGGCTAAACGTCAATCGGCAGCCGCCTCATCAGCACCGGCCACCCAATCATGGCCACCCTCGGACTTGTCAATCCAGCTGCACAGGATACAGGCAGATATCTCACTATGGGATCTACTCTGATCCTCTACCGAGCACCAGGAAACACTCCTCAAAGCGCTACAGGTGGCAAAGGTGAACCAAGGTCTCGCTCCCAGGGCCATAGAAGGAATGGAGGCCACAGTAACAGTCCCCTCCTTTGTCTATTTCTCAGATTTAGACCTCTTACCGGTCAGGACCGACCATAACCTATCCTTGTACATCTGGGTACAATACAAGGACCTCTGCATCCCCATGGTCATGATCGACGACAGATCCGGGCTAAACCTATGCCCACTACAAGTCCTGCACAAGCTGGGGATTAAAGAACAAGACTTGCTCCCCACCGACCGGGTGATGAGAGGATTCGACAACACTCTTCATGAAGCCAAAGGTGAGATTGTCCTTCCCCTGGTCATCGGATCGGCAACCTTCGAGGTTCCCGTGCATGTGGTGGACATCCCACCAAGCTACAATCTCATCCTGGGTTGCCCATTTCTCCACCAGAACTCCATCGTACCTTCCACTCTTCATAGGATGCTTAAGTTCCTATGGAAGGGGGAGGTCATCATCATACTAGTGGAAAATTACTACCACCCCAGATAATCCGTGGTGCCTTCTGGGTTGCAACACCCGATGCTAGAACCAGCTGTCGCCTCACCACTGGGTCTCCAGAACCCAAATGCCTACGACTATCTATCCAGGTGCATGGAGCCCTGGGAGGACAACCCGCAGCCAAACTAGGAGCCAGAGGACGGTCTGCTCTCACTATTTGGAGAATCTCCCGTATGCACTGGGGATCCAACCCTTCACAAACCTCCCTCGCCATCGCCCATCCTATAGGGAGGAACTTTGGAAACAGACGTTGCGTCCGATTGGTTTGTATAGGGAAAGGAGACGACAAGGTGCGCTCCTTCCCCCTCTCCTTCAACTTAGCACCGCAACACCCACCTAATGACCTAGGTGGGGACACTCCAGGCTTGCAGGTCATCAACATCAAGAGGCAAGCCTGATGGCTTCTGGGCAACTCACGCCGGAACCCATTCCTTCAACAGCAGGGCTTGGCATCCCACGCACAAGTGCGCTGGCAGCTGCGTCCACAGCAGCCACTAACTTAGCAACCCGACCAAGTCAACCAGGGCTTGGCAATCATACCAAGTCTCTCGCTTGGCACAGTGGACAACTGATCCTCCAGGCATTGGTCCAATCAGCCGGAAACCGCCAACTCTCAACAGGGGCGCCGCATCATGAAGTCGGGACAACCAGCCTACTCAGTCTAGGTGACATCTTCCAGAAGCAGAATACTAGCCAACATCATGGGGCAGAACTAGGGGCATTCTGCCCCTCCTCCGCCGTAGTCACTCAAACAGGCGAATGTGACCAGTCTGCTACATTTTCGTCTGAGACTCCATCCAGTTTCCACCTCCTATCCACCAGGCAGCCGGTTCCTCCCATCGAGACAAAACTAGGGGCATTCTGCCCCTCATCCTCCTTGAACGCTTAGTGGCCAGAACAACAGATGGAGCCTGACGGCATGACACCTCCAGTAGATGGGTATGGCGAGTCCACCGCCGTCTCCTTTGAAGCACTCCCGAGGTTCACTGCTACCTTGAAGAAGAGGGCCTGTGGGTCCAACCACCCGAATCTACCAGCATAACGTCTACTGATGAAATCGAACTTGTAAACCTTGGGAATGAACGGCATCGAAAAGAAACAAAAATTAGCAAAGAGGTGCCTGAGCCCTACCGTCAACAACTCCTCGCACTCCTACGAGAATTTGTGGGAGTGTTTGCATGGGATTATGAAGACATGCCCGGTTTGGATGAACGGGTAGCAGTCCACCGACTACCCCTCAAATCGGGAGCCTGACCTATGAAGCAAAAAGCTCGACGAATGAGACAGGAATGGGCCCAAAAGCTGAAGGAAGAAGTCCACAAATAGTTGAATGTCCGATTCCTCCAGCCTGTCTTCTACCCAGAATGGGTGGCAAACATGGTACCCGTCCCAAAAAAAGATGGGCGAGTATGCATGTGTGTCGACTATCGGGACCTCAACAAAGCTAGCCCCAAGGACAACTTCCCACTACCACACATAGATGTCTTGGTAGATGACGCCGCCAAGTACGGGGTGTATTCCTTCATGGACGGATTCTCTGGATACAACCAAATCCTCATGGTAGAAGAAGACAAGGAGAAGACCGCGTTCACAACCCCTTGGGCGTCTTCTGTTACAGGGTGATGCCATTCGGGCTCAAAAATGCTGGTGCTACTTATCAAAGAGCCATGACCACCCTCTTCCATGACATGATGCATAAAGAAGTCGAAGTCTATATCAATGATATGGTAGTGAAGGCTTGCACTCATTAGCAGCATCTCAAACACTTAAGAAGATTGTTTGAGCACCTAAAGAAGTACAAGCTCAGGTTAAACCCGCCAAAATCAACATTTGGGGCCACCACCAGAAAACTCCTCAGCTTCGTCATCAGCAAATAGGGAATCAAGGTAGATCCCGACAAAGCAAAAGCAATCTTAGATATGCCTCGCCCACAGACGGAACAATAGATCCGGAGCTTATTGGGAAGGCTACAGTACATCGGGTGCTTCATCTCGTGCCTCACGTCGATTTGCGAGCCCTTCTTCAAGTTGTTGAAGAAAAACGCCAGCTTCATGTGGACAACAGAATGCCAAGTCGCCTTCGACCACATCAAACGGCAACTGTCCCGGCCACCGGTTCTCGTGCCACCTCATCCTAGGTGACCACTCTTCCCATACAAGTCGGTCACAACTTCCTCCATGGGCGTAGTGTTGGGCTAGCACGATACCACCGGCAGAATCGAGTAGGCCATATACTACCTCACTAAAAAGTTTATCGAGGTGGAAGAACGGTATGAGCTGATTGAAAAATATTGTCTCTCGTTGGTTTTGACGGTGAAGAATCTGCGACACTACCTGGTGGTCTACCCAGTTTTGTTGCTTAGCTGCCTAGATCCCTTGCGCTACGTCTTCGACCAATCGGCCTTGGTTGGCAGGTGCGTGAAATGGCAAATGCTCCTCGCAGAGTCGACATCCGGTATGTATCCTAGAAATCCATGAAGGCCCAAGCCATGGCTGACCAGTTGGCACACTAGCCCTTGCCAGATTACCAACTGTTGGAGGATTCATTCCCGGATGAGCCCATCTTCGCCATCAACGAGCCGGATCTAGACCAACTGGATTTGGACCAGCCAGAACCCCATACCTTGTACTTTGACGAAGTGGTTAACACTAAAGGCCATGGGGTAGGGGTCGTCCTAGTGGATCTCCAAGGACGGATGCTACCTATAGCCAAGCAACTTCTATTCACATGCTCCAATATAGAGAACCAGCCTCGATCGACGAACCAAACAATGCAGACTCCAGGTCCCCAAACAGCGGGCTGAAAAACTCACGGTAAGAAAACCGCCCCTGGTATTCAAACATACAAACCTTCTTGGAGACCGGAGAGTTTTCCTGGATGATGCCACCGGCATGCATCCTTGCCGGCGGCGGCCATACGGGTGTACGAACACGTACAACCCGGCAGTTCCCGATTTCCCGGGTGGCGTAGGTCTACCATCCCGATGCCCCGGAAAGGTTTCTGGGATGATGCCACTAGCATGCGTCCTTGCCAGCGACGGCTGTTCGGGTGTACGAACACGTACAACCCGGCAGTTATTGTTTTCCCGGGAGGTGTAACTCTACCCTCCCGACGCCCCGGAAAGGTTTCCGGGATGACGCCACCTGCATGCATCCTTGCTGGTGGTGCTGTTGAACCCATGCTTAAACGAACTTAGAGGGGGGGGCAGCCGGCTAGCCACCGGCATGTCGGTACAAAAATCCGGCAACTAGCTCCCCAAAACCCATTTTTGCGTAGATGGTTCGGGGAACCAGCTTGCTCACCGCCGACAAACCAGTACAAAGACCCAGTAGCTGGATCCCCATAAACCCACATTTGCGCAGATAGTTCAGGGAACTAGCCAGCCAGCCGTCGGCAAACCGGTACAAGGACCTGGCAGCCGGCTCCCGAAAAACCCACATTTGTGCAGATTGTTTGGGGAACTAGCCGGCTTGCCACCAGCAAACCGGTACAAAAACTCGGCAACCGGCTCCCCTAAAACCCACATTTGAACAAAAGGGTTGGGGAATCAGCCAACTTGTCATAGGAAAACTGGTACAAAAACCCGACAGCCGGCTCACCAAAAACCCCTTCTTAGTAAGAAGGATCGGGGGACCACCCGGCCCGCCGCCGTAAACCGGTAGAAAAATTCAGAAGTCGGCTCCCCAAAACCCCCAACTAAGCCAACATACTCCCCTTTCATGAGGTAGCCAGGTAGAACTAAGCGGCATCCACCTGCCATGTAGCGGCTGCCGGTTAACTACCCAGAAAGGTAAGGCGAATCAATTAGAGAGATACGATGAGATTTAATCACCCGAGTGGCATACATCCTTGTCGGCGGTGGCCGTTCGGGTGTACGAACATGTATAGCTTGACGGTTCCCATTTTTCCAGGAGGTGTAAGTCTACCCTCCCGATGCCTCGGAAAGATTTTCAGGATGACGCCACCGGCATACATCCTTCCGGCGATGGCCGTTCGGGTGTACGAACATGTACAGCTCGGTGGTTCCCATTTTTCCAGGGGGTGTAAATCTACCCTCCTGATGCCCCAGAAAGATTTCCGGGATGATGCCATTGGCATGCATCCTTGCCGACGGTAGCCGCTCGGGTGTACGAACGTACTACCCGACGGTTCTTGATTTTCGAGAGGAGCAAAGATGCCCTCTCGATGCCCCAAAGAAGCTTCCAGGATGAGGCCGCTGGCATGCATCCGTGCTGGCCTTGGCCAAGTGGGAAACGTGGATTTTTGTCTCCAGTCAGGGAGGGGGGATGTGACGCGGTAGCCGGTGCCTTTAGCCGGCTGTCCGGTGGCCCAGTCGGCTGCCTCACCTGACCTCATCCCTTTCCCTCTCCCGTTTATCATCGGATCCCATGCGAATCTTAGCATTGATCGACCCCCACTTGTTTTCACCAAAAGGGATAAGGTTATTCCTCCCGATGCCCTGGAAAGTTTCTAGGATGAGGCCATGTGTGGCCGGACTGACTGTCGTGGTTTTCACCTTATCCCTTCTGGTGAGAGAGGCCGGGAGAGAGGCCGGGATTGCTCGGGCTATCTAGGGGTGCCTAACACCTTCCCCAACAGTACCCTGAGCCTCGTATCTAGTTCTCTCACATTTCGTATATCGTTACGCAATTTTACGTCACTCTCGTAGTTTTATCGTTTCGATGGTGGAAGAACACTTCCTCATCTGGTTTTCCTTGTTTTCTACCTAAAAATAAGGTGGCGACTCCGTTCAATGAGCCATCGACCCCACGTGGTGATGCACTCACACAAACACCTTTCAATTCTCTATACCTCGGCCCATCCACCGGCTGGGCTAGCGGAAACCCATGGGCTTCTAGGTGATAGCCGGATGAAAGAGAGGGTACAGTCGACCTGGCTCAATGGCTGTTGATGAGTTGTGACTCCACCTTAGACAAGTTAGAGTACATCTCAGCCACCAGGCCGTGATGGTCTCCACGCAGCGGAAATCCCAGACGAATGGGAGCAAGCCCTGCGCGGCAAACAGCTGCTCCACCTTCGGCAGTCGGTCGAAGTCAGCCGGCCTACCGTATAAAACACTCCTCAATGCCAGGCGATCGTTCACTAGGAGTACCAACTCCTGGTCGGTGTGCCTAATATTGTTTTATAAGTTATTCTATATGCCCAAAGAGAATCATCTAGCTTATCTAACCAGTCCCTCCTAGTGGTGTTTACTACTTTTTCTAAAATTCCTTTAATTTGTTTGTTAGCACTTTCAACCTGCCCACTAGTTTGTGGATGGTAAGGGGTAGCTAACTTATGTAACACTCCATATTTTTTAATAATTTCTCAAAGTTTTTGTTACAAAAATGAGTTCCCCTATCACTGATAATTGCTCTTGGAACCAAATTGAGACATTATATTGGATTTTAAAAATTTCATTACTATTATAGAGTCATTAGTTTTAGTAGGAATTGCCTCTATCCATTTGGTTACATATTCTATTGCCAACACGATATAAACAAAACCATTTGAATTTGGAAAAGGTCCCATGAAATCTATACCCCAGGCATCAAAAACTTCTACTTCTTCAATAGGGTTTAATGGCATCATATTTCGTTTTGTAATTCTACCTACTTTTTGGCATTGAACACATTTTTTACAATATTCATATACATCTTTAAACAATGTTGGCCACTATGAAGCACTTTTAAAGTAGTCTTTTTAGCTCCAAAATATCCTCCAGTGAGTTGATCTTAACAAAATGACAACATTGATTGAGTTTCTATTTATGGGATACATCTCCTTACAATCTGATCAGGGCATTGCTTAAATAGGTAAGGATCATCCCAAAAGAAGTATTTAACCCTCGAAAAGAATATTTTCTTGTCTAAACTGGACCAATCATTAGGTACTAAACCTATAGCCAAATAATTAACTATATCAGCAAACCATGGGCAAGGATTTAGCATAAATAATTACTAATCTGGAAATGTGTCATCTATTGGCAGATTAGACAGAAATGAAGCATCTAACCTAGACATATGATCTGCCATAGTGTTTTCACAACCTTTCTTATCCTTAATTTCCCAATCAAACTCTTGCAATAATAAAATCCAACTTATAAGCCTTGGTTTAACATCTTTTTTTACTAACAAATACTTAAGTGCTAAATGATCAGTGTAAATGACAGTGTGACTGCCTATTAGATAAGACTTAAATTTTTCTAAGGCAAATACTACTGCTAGAAATTCTTTTTCAATTACACTATAATTAATTTGTGTTTCATTCAATGTCTTACTAGCATAATAAATTACTTTTAGTAGTTTGTCTAATTTCTGACTTAGGACTAGGCTTGCTCGATTCTACTGGTAGTATCATGCTGGCCCAGCACTGTGCCCATGGAGGAAGTCGTGACTGACATGTATAGAAAGAGCGACCGCCCGAGATGAGGCAGCACGAGAATCGGTGGCCGGGATAGCTATTGCTTGATCTGGTCGAAGGTGACTTGGCATTCCACTGTCCACGCGAAGCTGGCATTTTTCTTCAACAACTTGAAGAAGGGCTCACAAATCGGTGTGAGGTGCGAGATGAAGCACTCGATATATTGTAGCCTTCCCAATAAGCTCTGGATCTGCTGCTCTGTCTGTGGGGGAGGCATATCTAAGATTGCTTTTGCCTTGTCGGGATCTACCTCAATTCCTTGTTTGCTGATGATGAAGCTGAGGAGTTTTCCGATGGTGGCCCTGAATGTTGATTTTGACGGGTTTAACCTGAGCTTGTACTTCTTTAAGTGCTCAAACAATCTTCTCAAATGCTTGAGATGCTGCTGATGAGTGCGTGCCTTCACTACCATATCGTTGACGTAGACTTCGACTTCTTTGTGTATCATGTCATGGAAGAGGGTGGTCATGGCTCTTTGGTAGGTAACACTAGCATTTTTGAGCCTGAATGGCATCACCCTATAACAGAAGACGCCCCAGGGGGTTGTGAATGCGGTCTTCTCCTTATCTTCCTTCGCCATGAGGATTTGGTTGTACCCAGAGAATCCGTCCATCAAAGAATATACCCCGTATTTGGCGGCGTCGTCTACTAAGACATCTATGTGTGGTAGTGGGAAGTTGTCCTTGGGGCTAGCCTTGTTGAGGTCCCGATAGTCGACACACATGCGTACCTGCCCGTCCTTCTTTGGTACGAGTACCATGTTTGCCACCCATTCCAGGTAGAAGACCGGCTGGAGGAACTGAATGTTCAACTACTGGTGAACTTCCTCCTTCAGCTTCTGAACTTATTCCTGTCTCATCCATCGAGCTTTCTGCTTCACAAGGTGGGCTCTCAGTTTTGAGGGGTAGTCGATGGACTGCTACCCGTTCATCCAAACCGAGCATGTCTTCATAATCCCATGCAAACACTTCCACGAATTCTCACAGGAGTGCGAGGAGTTGTTGCCGGTAGGGCTCAGCTACCTCTTTGTTAATTTTCGTTTCTTTTCGATGTTGTTCATCCCCAAGGTTTACAAGTTCAACTTCGTCAGTAGAAGTTATACCAATGGACTCGGGCGGTTGGACCCATGGACCGACCTCTTCAAGTTCTTGATCTTGCTGGTGGGGGTCGTCAAGGTCTTCTACGGATTGCTGACCCTCAAGTTGAAGGGGTGTTGGATGATGAACCTGGTGGGAGCGACATCTGTGGTCTCCTGGCTAGGTGCTAGGTAGGTGCACTGGCTGCCAGTTAGAGATGGTGGTGAACCCTGAGAAGGCTCCGGAGGAGATGGCAATGGACTTGCCGTACCCGTCTGCTTGAGGTGTCATGCCGTCAGGCTTCATTTGTTGCTCTGGCCGCCTAGTGCATGAGGAGGGGGAGGGGTAGAATGCCCCTAGTTTTGCCCCTATTGCAGGGATCGGTGGCTGTGTCGATAAGAGGGGGAACCCAAGTGGAGTCTCGGATGAGGATGCAGTGGACTGGTCACGTTTGCCTGTTCGAGTGATCGTGGTGGAGGAGGGGTAGAATGCCCCTAGTTCTGCTTGTGGAAGGTGTTACCTAGATTGAGCAAGCTAGTTGTCCCGACTCCGTGATGCGGCACCCTTGTCGAGAGTTGATGGTTTCTGGATGATTGTACCGGTGACCAAAAGGTTCTCTACTATTGTTCCCTGTGCCGAGTGAGATACTTGGTATGATTGCCAAGTCTCGGCTGACTTGGTTAGGTTGCCAAGTCATTGGCTGCTGAGGACGCAGCTACCGGCGCACTTGTGCGTGGGATGCCAAGCCCTGTTGTTGAAGGAGCGGGTTCCAGCGTGAGTCGCTTGAAAGCCATCAAGCTTGCCTCTTGATGTTGATGACCTACAAGCCTGGAGTGTCCCCACCTTGTACAAACCAGTTAGACGCAACGTTCATTTCCAAAGTTCCTCCCCGTAGGATGGGCGATGGCAAGGGAGGTTAGTGAAGGGTTGGACCTTCACTGCATGTCGGAGATTCTCCGAACAACCACAGCAAACCATCTTCTGGCTCCTGGTCTAGTTGCGGGTTGTCCTCCCAAGGCTCCATGCACCTGGATAGATAGTCAAAGGTAGTTGGGTTCCAGAGATCGAGTGGGGAGGTGGCAATCGGCTCTAGCGTTGGGTGTTGCAACCTGGAAGACGCTACAGTGGCCATGGACTGTCCTGGGTGGTAATAATTCTCCACCAGTATAATGATGACCTCCCCTTTCCATAGGAATTTGAGCATCTTGTGAAGGGTGGAAGGTACAATGGAATTTTGGTGGAGGAATGGGTGGCCCAGGATGAGATTGTAGCTTGGGGGAATGTCCACCACGTGTACTGGAACATCGAAGGCTGCTGGTCCAATGACAAGGGGAAGGACAACCTCACCTTTGGCTTCATGGAGAGTGCTATCGAACCCTCTCATTACCCGGTCCATGGGGACTGTCATTGTGGCCACCATTCCTTCTATGGCCCCGGGAGTGAGACCTTGGTTCACCTTTGCCACCTGCAGTGCCCTGAGAAGGGTTTCCCAGTGCTCAGTGGAGGACCGAAGTAGATCCCATAGTGAGATGTTTGCCCGTATCCCCTGCAGCTGGATTGATAAGTCCAGGGGCGGTAGTGAGTGGGTAGTCAGTGTTGATGAGGTAGCTGCCGGTGGAGCAAGCGGACGACTGCCGGTCGATGGCTGGTTTAGCACTCCCGGGATGGAGATCCCCCCAGGGCGCATCTTTGGTTGATATACCTGGCCAAACCTAGTTATAGCCATGCATGCGGATGGCTATTGCTGGAATGAGGGGAGAGCCGAAGAGACGACTGCCTCCTTGCCCTTACACTGCTCTAGGGAGGATGCGGCTGGTGCGGTCAGAGGCGTGAATTGCTGCCTCGTTAGATGTGGTTGGAACGATGCCTAAGTTGCAGTTGTTGAAGTGATTGCGTTGGCTGGAGTGCTGGCCGAGGGAATGAGAGTTGCCGCAAAGACCTTGGGTATCGGAGGTGCCGTAGGGATGGCTGCTCTGATCGAGGTGGTAGGAGAGTAGAGGATTACCTTAGGTCGGGTTGGGATGGCTGTCCCGGTGCCCGACGCTCCTAACGAGGTAACCACAGGCACTACCCGAACAAAGGGTTTTTCAAAAGACAGTGGTGGCCCTTATTGCAGTGTAGGTCGTGGAGACTGCTTCCTCCATTAGTGGTTGTGGACAGTGAGGATGGAGGGTTGCAGTTGCTGGTAATATGGTCGAAGCTCCTCTAGTGTCGACGGGGTGTGGATCGGATAGATGAGGTCAACCGGGTTCAGCCAGATGGTTCTGGCTCCCAGCGGCTGTGTTGAAGGGAGGGATCTCCTTGTCCCTTGCCCGCGTCTAGTTGGATACGCGAACACCAGCTGCATATGCTGGAACCCTTCAAGCGGATGCCGTCTCTTGGCACCTGGGAAGATAGTGTTCACCTGGGAGTTTCCTGTATGGTTCGGGAAAGTTTGCTGGCTCGACTCGGGAGATATGGGAGGCTTTTGAAGCTCGATAGTTCCTGAGTTGATGAGATGCTGGATAGCCTATCTCAGCGTTTGGTAGTGGTCGATTGCGTGGCTAGCAGATCTGTGATACTCACAATACTGTTGTGAGTTGTACCAGGAGGGAAGAACAGCTGGGGGTGGTCTGACAGGAGGGAGCGTGACCAACGTTTGTGCCCTACGGAACACCTGGCTTAGTGGTTCTGAGAGCGGCATGTACTCTATTACGCGTGACTGGCGTGGTTGTCGCGGTTGCTGCTGGGGCCGCTGCTTGCCATTCCTGTGACACCAGTAGCTCGAGTGCGGCTACCAGTGGTGGAGCCCTTGGCCTCCATGGCTACTGATTTGGGGCCACTCGGGCGATGTAAACCAGTTTTTGAATCGAGGTGATGGCCAACGGACGATACTCCTGGGCTGGGGCGTACACCTGTTGCGGCTGATATGGCGGGGGCGCGACTACCACGACCATCACGAGAGACGGCCGCACATTGTCATTCCTTCGGAAGCCGTGATTGTTGCCCATGTTGTCACCTGTGACCGGCGGCCTAGGGTGGATATTTCCTCCAGTGTTGGCCCCAAAAGGAAGGGCCAAAAACCTTCCCGACTTCAAGAACCCCTCCAAGTAGCTACCAGCCTTGATCAGCTGGGAGAACGTGGTGTATGACTGAATGCATAGGAGTGTTGCCAGTGATGGCTAAGCGCCCTATACAACCATGTCCAAGGAGTCTTCCTCGGCCGATTTGTCCTGGATTTGAGACGCCAAGGCCCTCCATTTGCCAACGTAGCCACTGAACAACTCATTTTCTCATTGGCAGAGGCTACGAAGGTCCTCCAACTTGAGTGCCAGGTCCAAATTCTACGCGTACTATTCCTAGAACATGTACACCAGCTACTCCCAGGTGTAGATCTTTGTCAAGTCCAAGGACATGTACCATGACAATGCCTCCAACTTGAGTGCCAGGTCCAAATTCTACGCGTACTATTCCTAGAACATGTACACCAGCTACTCCCAGGTGTAGATCTTTGTCAAGTCCAAGGACATGTACCATGACAATGCCTCCAACTTGAGTGCCAGGTCCAAATTCTACGCGTACTATTCCTAGAACATGTACACCAGCTACTCCCAGGTGTAGATCTTTGTCAAGTCCAAGGACATGTACCATGACAATGCCTCCAACTTGAGTGCCAGGTCCAAATTCTACGCGTACTATTCCTAGAACATGTACACCAGCTACTCCCAGGTGTAGATCTTTGTCAAGTCCAAGGACATGTACCATGACAATGCCTCCAACTTGAGTGCCAGGTCCAAATTCTACGCGTACTATTCCTAGAACATGTACACCAGCTACTCCCAGGTGTAGATCTTTGTCAAGTCCAAGGACATGTACCATGACAATGCCTCCAACTTGAGTGCCAGGTCCAAATTCTACGCGTACTATTCCTAGAACATGTACACCAGCTACTCCCAGGTGTAGATC
>JAMKPZ010002479.1:0-27861 GCA_024699675.1 Amphibolis antarctica
ATATTGAATTGATACAGGAGTTGAAGGACACATTGAAATCTGAGTTTGAGATGAAAGATCTAGGTCCTGTTGGGAAGATACTTGGTATGGAGATTCAGTGTGATAGAACTTCAAGTTCTTTCTGAATCAATCCAAGTATATTGAAAAGATCTTGTATAGATTTGGAATGGCTTCATGTAAAGCCATATCTACTCCTTATGATAGGAATCTCAAACTATCGTCAGCCAAGTGTCCACAATCAGATGCAGAGAAGCTTGATATGCAAAGAGTCCCCTATGCGCAGGTTGTTGGAAGCCTGATGTACGCTATGGTATGTACTAGACCTGACTTGGCTTATCCTTTATCCTTTGTCAGTAGGTTCATGTCCAATCCGGGTAGGGAACATTGGATGGCTGTTAAAAGGATATTTAGGTATCTGAAGGGAGCTTAGGAGATTGGGCTGATGTATGGTGCTAATCAAGCTTGTAACATGGCTGGATACACTGATTCAGATTTTGCAGGTGATATTGATAAAAGGAGATCACTGTCTGGATGTCTTCACTTTTGCAGGGTCTGTTGTGAGTTGGAAATCAACTCTACAGCCTATAGTTTCACTGTCTACGATAGAGGCTGAGTATGTTGCAATGACCGAGGCTGCAAAAGAGAAAATTTGGCTGAAAGGCTTACATGGCGATTTGGGTTGGGAAATTGATAAGGCAGATATATATTGTGATAGTCTTAGTGCCATTTGTCTTGCCAAAGATAATGTCTTTCATGATAGAATTAAACATATTGATGTTAAATTTCATTTCCTCAGAAATGAAGACTGGATCAAGATTCTGAAGGTTTTCACTAAAGATAATCCATCTGATATGTTCACCAAGGGCGTTGTGGAGAGTATGTCCAAGCATTGGACTTACTAAATGTCTACTGTTGCAGTTGAAGGGCGGTTGGTGTCTCTCCTTCTCTCTTTGGGGTTTAAGTGGAGGTCGATTCAAGACAAGGTGGAGATTTGTTAAATATGTCTTGAATCTTATTATGTTTGTAAGGGCATTTTTGTCATGGATAATTAGCCACTATATAAGGCCATCCAAATGCTCAAAAGGGATTTAGGGTTTTTGTGAGAGATCATTTTTGTAACAAGAGAAGCTTTGTGTGAGGAGGCCGAGCCAACCCTTGGTCCGTCGGCCATCTCACTCTTCCCTTTCCCTTTCTCTTGTAATCCACCATTTGAAGATAGTAAAGAACCCAAGGAGGGACATCCGTGGATGTACCCAAGTTGGGGAACCACGTAAATCTCATTTGCATTTGTGATTTGGGCATTTGGGCGCGCTTGGAACCCTAGCCATGTGTCCAAGCCGCCGGCAGCCGTGATTTCGACTTTCCTTCATGTTTTCTCCCTCCTACATGTGCTAATCTCCTTTGAATCCGCTATGCTTGGATACCTCTGGAAGTAACACGTCTTTCGACTCCTAGTCTGGCTGTGGGTTGTCCTCCCAAGGCTCCATGTGCCTGGATAGATAGTCGAAGGCGGTTGGGTTTTGGAGATCGGGTGGCGATGCAGTAGCAGCCAGCTGTGGTGTCAGGCACTGCGACCCGAAAGATGCTACGGTAGCCATGGACTATCCTAGGTGATAGTAATTCTCCGCCAATATAACAATGACCTCCCCTTTCCACAGGAATTTGAGCATCCTGTGAAGGGTGGAAGGTACAATGGAATTTTGGTGGAGGAAAGGGTGGCCCAGAATGAGGTTGTAGCTTGGGGGAATGTCCACCACGTGTATTGAAACATCGAAGGCTGCTAGTTCGATGATGAGGGGAAGGACAATCTCACCTTTGGCTTCATGGAGAGTGCCGTCAAACCCTCTCATTACCCGGTCTATGGGAAGCAAGTCTTGTTCTTTAATCCCCAACTTGCATAGGACCTATAGTGGTCACAAGTTTAGCCTTGATGTGTCATTGATCGTGACCATGGGGATGCAGAGGTCCTTGTACTATACCTGGATGTACAACGATAGGTTGTGATCAGTCTCGGCTGGCGAGAGGTCCAAGTCCGAGAAGTAGATGAGGGACGAGATTGTCACTGTGGCCACCATCCCTTCTATGGCTCTAGGAGCGAGGCCTTGGTTCACCTTTGCCACTTGCAATGCCTTGAGAAGGGTTTCCCGGTGCTCGGTGGAGGACCAAAGTAGATCCCATAGTGAGATGTCTGCTCATATCTTCGATCCCATAGTGAGATGGCTGCTGATTTGGGGCCACTCAGGTGGTGAAGATCAGTTGCTGAACCGGGGTGATGGCCGACGGACGATATTCCTCGGCTAGAGCGTACACCGACTGTGGCTAATATGGGGGGGGTGTGGCTGCCACGACCGTCACGGGAGACGACCACGTGTTGTCTTTCCTTAGGAAGCCGCGATTGTTGCCCGTGCTATCGCCTGTGGTCGGCATCCTGAGGCGAATACCTCCTCCACTGTTGGCTCCAAAAGGAAGGGCCGAAAATCTTCCTGACTTCAGGAATCCCTCCAGGCGGCTATCGGCCTTGATCAATTGGGAGAGCATGGTGTATGACTGAATGCATAGGAGCGCTGCTAGTGATGGTTGAGCGCCCTGTACAATCATGTCCAAGGAGTTTTCCTCGGCTGATTTGTCCCGGATTCGAGACACCAAGGCCCTCCATCTGCCAACGTAGCCACTAAACGGCTCATTTTCATGTTGGCAGAGGCTGCAGAGGTCCTCCAACTTGGGTGCCAGGTCCAAGTTGTATGCGTACTATTCTTGGAACATGTACGCCAGCTGCTCCCAGGAGTAGATCTTTGTCAAGTCCAAGGACATGTACCATGACAGTGCAGGTCTTTGGAGAGATTTCCGGAATAGCCAGACGAGGAGCTTCTCCTCATGTTGCAGTGCCGCCATGTCCCCACAGTAGGCTCGGAGGTGTGCGTGGGGGTCGGCATGCCCATTGTATTTGACCAGTTCGGGCATCTTGAAGTTAGGAGGGAGCATCACCTCTGGATAGAAATAGAGGTTCTGGAATGAACAAGAGGGTTTCGGTGGGCTGGGCCTCATGTTCCGAAAGGATGCTTCCAGTTCAGCTATCCTCTAGAGTAGTTGCCCCTACAAGTCTGGCATCGAGGCGGCAGTAGTGACGGCTACTAGCTACATTGGCGGCTGAAAGAACTGACCTGCCACGGGAGTGGTGACGACATCATATTCTTCAGTATGTGGCATCTTAGAGACGTGGATGGTTGGCTTGGATGGGATTACTGAACTAATCCCTTGCTGTTGGTAACGAGCCAACTAGTGAGCCAGGAGAGTCTACCCAAAATGTCCCGACCAGGGTGGTTGGAGGGCGTCGGCCCCTTCTATGCCTTCTATGCTTGAGGGTGGCTAGTAGGATGGGCCAGTGTTCCGCATGGGAATCGGCTTGCCACCTTTAGTTCCAGCAGCTAGAGAAGCGGGCAACATAGGATGCGGCGTGACATTGTCGAATGCCATAGCCGTAGATACATCTAGTGCCCTAGGTTGATCTGGGGCTCCAGTAGGTATAACGATCAGCTTGGTGAAGTTCGTCCTAGTGATGACAGGCGGTGGTGGGCCGAGAACCACGAACAGCACCATAGAGGCTATCGCAGTGATAGAAGGGGAAGATCCAGATGTTGCAGCGAAACCGGTGGCCATTGCTCTTGCTTGTGAGCGAGTCTGGATAGGGGGAGCCAGCGGGGTCTAGAACATGCAAGCGGCAGAGGTTTGCGAGGAGAATCTGCAAGGATCTATAGGGAGAACCAAAGAAGGGAGATTCAGTTCAATGCATTTGAAAGCGGCTTCGCTTAGCAAATGCGATAGGTACGCTAAAAATCCTAGCGGGAAACCAAAGACTAACTATAAAAGAGCTGTACAAGCAAGAGTTTAAGTCACTTAATCGATAAAACGTAGCGAGTCTCCCAGCGGAGTCGCCAAAAATCTGTACCCTCTCTTTCATCCAGCTATCACCCTCGTAATAATGCATGCCAATGGTCTCATCCAAGAAGCCTTTGCAAGGCATCGGGAGGGCAGCTTTGCTCCTCTCGGTAAAGGGGAACCGTTGGGGTGTACATGCTCGTGCACCGAAACCGCTAGCGTCGGCAATGGTGCATGCTAACAGCCTCATCCTGGAAGCCTTTCTAGGGCATCGGGAGGGTAGCTTTGCTCCTCGCGGTAAAGGGGAACTGTCAGGCTGTACATACTCATACGCCCGAACGGCTGGCGTCAGCAAGGATTCATGTCGACGGCCTCATCCCAAAAGTCTTTCCAGAGCATCGAGAGGGCAGCTTTGCTCCTCCCAGTAAGGGGGAACAATCAGGCTGTACATACTCATACACTTAGACGACCAGCGTCGGCAAGGATTCATGCCGACGGCCTCATCTCGGAAGTCTTTCTGGTGCATCGAAAGGGCAACTTTTGTCCTCCTAGTAAGGGGGAACCACCGGGTTGTACAAACTTGTACGCCCAAACGGTTGGCGTTGGCAAGGATTCATGGTTGAAAGGCCAGAGGTTTAGTGGGTCCACTCATTGGCCTACCGAACATCCGAGTCTAGGACCGGATGTTCACCCGGTGCGCCACCTCAACTTCTGGGTGTAGAGATTTCTACACCTAGTCTCAAGAGACAGGAGAGGCAGACACCTTCAGGGAGATGGCCGTCTCTAAGCGGAGATGATGCGTCTGACGGTGGCCAGTCGTTTAAAAGGAAAAGGACAGGGGAAAACTCGACGATGCGTTTGTAGAACACGTAAGAAAATGCGAGTTTCCATGTAAGAAGACCTGATGAAGGGGTTGTGACCGAACTGATCTCAACCATACTAGGTGGATTTACCCGGTTGGGAGAGAGGCTGCCAATACCTTCAGAAGTGTATCCAAAGGAAAGACACTCGGGCATGTCCTCTGACCTTTCCCCTTGCATGGGGAAGGTTCAGTACGGTTGGGGCTTGAGAAAACGAGGCTAAATCATACGTATGACGGTAGAGAAAGAGGAAGCTTACATGCAGGGAGTCGTCGATGGCGATCGGAAGTCCTTGCTTCGTTGAAGTAATTTAGGAGAAGTGTTAGAGAGATGTGTACAAAAAAGTTAGTATTGAACTGGGAAAAATGCCATTTTAAGGTTAAACAAGGAATAGTTTTAGGACATATTATTTTTGCTGATGGTATAAAAGTTGACAAAGCAAAAGTGGAATTAATATCTAATTTACCTATTCCTAGACCAGTTAAAGATATAAGAGCATTTTTAGGACATGCTGGATTTTATAGAAGATTTATTAAAAACTATAGTAAAATTGCTTGACCTTTAACTCAATTATTAATTAAGGATGCACAAATTGATTTTAATGAGGAATGCACGAAAGCTTTTGACTTCCTAAAAGAAGCCCTGACCACTTCACCTATAGTTTATGCACCCAATTGGTCTCAACCTTTCGAATTAATGTGTGATACATCAGCCTATGTTTTAGGTGCAATCTTGGGTCAGAAAATAGAGAAACTACCAAGAGTAATTTATTATGCTAGTAAGACATTGAATGAAATGCAAATTAATTATAGTGTAACTGAAAACGAATTTCTAGTGGTAGTATTTGCCTTAGAAAAATTTAGGTCTTATCTAATAGGTAGTCACACTATCATTTACACTAATCATTCAACACTTAAGTATTTGTTAGTAAAAAAAGATGCTAAACCAAGGCTTATATGATGGATTTTGTTATTGCAAGAGTTTGACTTGGAAATTATGGATAAGAAAGGTTGTGAAAACACTATGGTAGATCATATGTCTAGGTTAGATGCTTCATTTCTTTCTAATCCGCCATTAGATAACACATTTCTAGATGAGAAATTGTTTATGCTAAATTCCTACCCATGGTATGCTGATATAGTTAATTACTTGGGTATGGGTTTAGTACTTCATGATTGGTCTAGTTTAGACAAGAAAATATTCTTTTTGAAGGTTAAATACTTCTTTTGGGATGATCCTTACCTATTTTAGCAATGCCTTGATCAGATTGTAAGGAGATGTATCCCAAAAATAGAAACTCAATCAGTGTTGTAGTTATGTCATGACCAACTTACTGGAGGACATTTTGGAGCTAAAATGACTACTTTAAAAGTACTTGATAGTGGCCTATATTGGCCAACATTGTTTAAAGATGCATATGAATATTGTAAAAAATGTGTTCAATGCCAAAAATATGATGCCATTAAATCCTATCCAAGAGGTAGAAGTTTTTGATGTATGGGGTACAGATTTCATGGGACCTTTTCCAAATTCAAATGGTTTTGTTTATATCCACTTGGTAGTAGAATATGTAACCAAATGGATAGAAGCAATCCCTACTAAAACTAATGACTCTAGAATAGTAATGACATTTTTAAGATCTAATATATATTTCTCAATTTGGTATTCCAAGTAGATTTATCAGTGATAGAGGAACTCATTTTTGTAATAAAAACTTTGAGAAATTAATGATAAGATATGTAGTGTTGCATAAGCTAGCTACCCCTTACCATCGAGAAACTAGTGGACAAATTGAAAGTGCTAACAAGCAAATTAAAGGAATTTTAGAAAAAGTAGTAAAATACCATTAGCAGAGATTGGTCAGATAAGAGAGATGATTTTCTTTGGGCATATAGAACAGCTTATAAAATAATATTAGGGACAACTCCATGTAAATTAGTATATGGAAAGGCTTGTCGTTTACCTGTGGAATTAGAATATAAAGAATTATGGGCACTTAAGCAATTGAATTTAAGTATAAAAATAGTAGGTAGTAATAGACAAGTACAATTAGTGGAGTTAGAAGAATTAAGAAATATGGCCTATGAAAGTTCAAAAATAGCTAAAAAAAGGATGAAAGCATGGCATGATAAAAGAATTTTACAAAGAATATTTGAAAAAGGATAAGAAGTTCTATTATATAATTTAAGACTACACTCTTTTCCAGGAAAATTGAAGTCCAGATGGACTGGTCCATTTGTTATTAAACATGTTTATCCATATGGAGCAATTGATTTGGATGATCCTCAAAGTCATGAAATTTTTAAAGTTAAAAGTCAAAGATTAAAAAATTTTCTAGAATATTTAGAGAGGAAAGAGGTGGAGGTTGTTAACTTAGAAGGAGATTAAAAGAGTACTAAATATAAATAATAATAATAATAATAAATAAATAAATATATAATATATAATATAAATACAAAAACAAATAGAAATACAAACACATATAAAAATTAATAAGTATATACACATAGTTAAAGAGAAAATAAAAACATTTAAACTTACATAGTTTATTTACTTAAGTTGTAAGGTGTCAATATAAAATAATTATTCAAACTATTAGCTACCATGCTTTATTTTGAGTCACTTTGAGGGTTATTGAGTTTACCCACGAAGTTAGTTTGAGGGTTATATTGTTTACCCTCAAGCGGTGTTGAAATATATAAAAAAAAAAAGAGAAAAAGTAAAGCACTGTAGGGTAAACCTCGCATAAGTCTGAGGGTTATCTAGTTTACCCACAGACTAATGCGATGCGAGGGTTATCGCCCTGTGAGCCAAATAAGGTTCTGTTTGCTGGGAAATGTAATTTTTAAGCATAGGATTTACTTAACTAAACAATGTTAATCATCTGAGTATGGTTAAAAGGTGATTTCATAATTCGGATGATTAAGAGAGGATTTTTAAAGATAAATACAATTTGGTGGATTGCTTAATGAATGGAAAGTTTGAGAAGAATGCAACCCACAGAACATGCATGATTGTAACAAAGTGTGTTTATAAAAATTAATTTCACTATAATGGTTTAATTTGAATGAGTTTTATGGATATTTCTCCATTGAATTGTTGAATGAAAAATATGAAATGTTTTACAAGCCATAGAACATATTCAAGCGTAAACACCCAAAATTAAAATACACAGAATTAAAAATTTGCAACACATTTCATTAAACATTTAAGTGTTACATCATTGGAAATTTGTCTCTCCAAATGTTTCAATTACATGTAGAAAGAGGGAGAATACATTTAATGCTCTGGAAGTTTTGATTTTAGGGCTACTACTTCTTCCTTTAGAGCTGCAATTTGTTCAAGAACAGTGTCCATCTTCTCTAACATAGAGGCTAACCCTCTTTGTTGTGAGGTGGATGGCTCATTGTGGATTTGTGGTGCTAAGTTGTCTTGCATTGAGAACTGTTTTAAATCTTTGGCAGTAAGCACTCTAGATTTTAACTTCTTGACTGCCCAGGTAGAAAGAACGGAAGAGCTTGACACCAACTGATATATGAGATCACCATAAAATAACTTCTTCTTGATGTTGGTGATCGTAGAGATAAAAACCTTATACCATTTCACCTGAATTATATTTAAAGTTGCATAGGTTGCTATCTTCACAAAGATGGATAGTTCTACATCATGTCCAAATCTTTGGTAAATTGTTCTAATTAATATCAATGCAACCATATGAGGCTTTCCAATCATGTATTTCAGCCTATTAAATAAATTTATCTAAGGGTTTATCGCCATACAATCCTTCATGTCCTATTCTAACCATTCGGCCATTGTAGAGGATTCTAGGATCTCTACACCCTCATTCTTTAATCCTAGGCTTTCATATACAAATTTAGGTGTCAAATATATATTTACCTCTGTTACATTACTCACATACACTCTATTGTCTCATGCAAATTAGAATAAAAGGCTGGTACTAAATTTTCTACTTTGAGATTATTACCTGACCTTGGTATGACCTTTAGTAGTCCTTGAAACTCCAACAACTCCTTCATTTCATCCATGAAATCAAAGTCCACTGGCCTGCTGAACAGCATATCAAAATATTTATATGCTGAAATCTATCCTAAGCCTCAGCATTTCTGAAAATCATTGAGTTTGTTTGTGTCTATTGCACTAGCTCTATAAATGTTGTAGAGGATGGTGTTGAAGGCTTTGCAATTGCTATGCTTGGTTCATTAGGTGGAGAGTAAACCACTATGGCTCTATTATCCACTCCATTGGCTTTAGTAGGTTGCTTGGCAGTAAATTCTGTCTGCCCTAGATTTCCTTTAGTCGAGAAAGGACTAGGAGGATTGTTAGTAGTCCCTCCTTCCTATTCTTCTTCCTCAAAGGAGATAATCTCCTCTATTAGGGCATGCTATAATATACATACACACATAAATAAATAAAAAGGTTAAAACTATGAAACAAAGGGGGCCTTATAAAAAACAAAAAAACACAAAAACTAAAAGTGAGTTAATTTAAAATGTACTTGACCCTCTTTGGAAGCAAAATGTATTGCTTCATGAATGGTCTATTCCACCCCTTCAATATCTTGGAGGTCCATAAATGGAACAACTACTCCAACAATAGGTCTTTCCTCCTGAAATTAAAAATTAAACACAAATGAGACATGAACATTTAAATTACTTAAAAGTGGAGATTAAAGTCAAACTAAAACCCTAAGTTTACTTGAAATTCTATCTAAATTTCAATCTCTTCAATAGGAGGAGTCCCTTTAGGGATTGATTTATTTGGGGAAGGAGGAAGTGCCTTCTTGTGTTGATGAAGATATTCACCTAGGGTGGGTGAGATCATTCTCACTGTCTCTTGACTTTTCTTCCTCCTGTCTGGCTATTAAAACATCTTCCTCTTGTTGTTGTTCTTGTTCTTGTTCTTGTTGTGGTTGTTGTTGTTGTTCTTCTTCTTCTTCCTCTTCTTCTTCTTCTTCTTCTGTTTCTTCTTCTTCTTCTCTATCCTCCTGAGGTTGATGCTCATCAATTATTCTTTCACCCTCTTATGGTGTTGAGGGGCTAGCCAAATTTTCATTGAATTGCATAAAATCAAACTCCTGTGGCTCTTCTTTAATATTCATCTCTGCTTCTTGCTGAAGGGCTTCAACGTCAGCCATCTTAGCAAAAAATGAGGCCTTCTTGGCCATGCACTTCCTCCATTCATAAAGAGCACACTGAGAGTCAATTTTAGCAACTTCAAAACTCTCTCCCAAAGAGAGATAAGTTTGCATGAAGAACTCATACTGCTCCCTCTCACCTCTATCTTCAGGGAGGCAAGCAAACACCATATCTTGTGCCACTGTGGAATAATTTAAATTTTTAATAATTCCATACACAGCTTTTATAAACACAATCTCTTGATCCAAAACATTTTTAGGCCTAAGGGCACATTCATCTCACCATGTTTGTTGAGTGTAATCGTCAATAGCTTGTGATACTTCTGGGGAAGGTGAGTGAATTCCCTTTCCACACTTTTGTACTTGAATCTTTAATTGGTACTTCAAATATTTCAAAGTTTTCTCTTTTGTTTTGGCATGAAGGTGGCTACTTTTATGCCAATCCAAAGCCACCAACTCAAATTGATCAAAATGCATCAACCTCATCCATTCATTAGTTGAAATTGACCTTCTTTGTGTGGTTGTTTGCCACAGGCTTGTATGATAAGTCTTTGTTTTTATCTTAATATACCCATTGGTGGCCAAACAAAATATTTCTCTATGAAACCAAAAGACACACGTTCTCTTAAACAATTCTTGGACCAATTGATATCTAGTGTGAGCTAACTACTCCTGCCCTACTTCTCTATCAATATGGGAAGCTATTTTATCTTTAAGAAAATTTGGAACTATGATAGAACCTTCCTTACTTTGCTTAAGACACTCAGTAGTGTCTTCTTTTACTATTCATAGTTCCTACTCCCTAACCATAGCTTTCAGCTTTCTATTGCCCACATCATGCCACATTTGATCGTTCAATCTGAACTTCTCGAAGTTCAGCAAATCCAATCAAAAACTAACGCTGAAGCAGGGGGAGGAGCATTAGAAGTTGAGGCCATGGTGTATGTCATGGGAGAAGGTGAATACTATAAACAGGTTGTGGAATAAGGGCTAATGCACGAAGGGGCATTAATGGATTTTATAAGGTTAATCGAGTAATCAGACAGTCGGATGGTGAGATTTGATACCAATTAGTAAATTATAGGTTTACCTCAAGGGTAAACACCTCTATGCTACAATTGATAGAATTTTTAGAAAATTATTGTGTAGTCATTTTAATCATATTAATACTCAAATATTGCACATTTATTTCTTGAATATTAGATACATCGAGTTGATTCTATTTTTGACTAAATGTACTATTTTGTGCCAAATGAACTTTAGTGAGAAATGGAGATTCCCATAGATGTCTTGCACGAGGTTTTAAGTCATTTTCTAGTGAGAGAGATATGCAAATTAAGTTGTGTGAGCAGGAGTGTTCGTGCATTTATTTCAAAGCATTACTTTTGTTCACGACAAGCATACAAAAAGAGAAATACAGTTAGTGGAGTGGTTTGGTATGATGTGCTTCCAAGAAAATATATGTATCATGGGATTGATTTTGAGGCAAGAATTCCACCTACATCACTAGAAGAAGTTGACAATATTTTAGGATGTAATAGTGGATTAATTATTTTCAGGCATTATGGAGAATATTTTTCTAACAAAGCTGATATTGGGATTAAGAATCTTGCTACAAATATAGAATTGGTACTCCAAAACCCTAACAGAGAAAAGCATATCTTACTTGATTCAAGTGCAGTTTTAACATTTAAGGGTATTGATAGAAGGATTATGCATAAATTATTTTGTTGGGAGGAAACTGATATTTGGACTAATTGGCAGTATTTGTTGGTTTATCATTTTGACAAACATCAATGGCAACCCATCAGAGAAGTTTATTTTGGAGGAAGGCCAACAAACAATACGAATCATGTGATTATTGATGGAATCACTTACTTTATAACAAGCTTTACACCTGTTGCATGACTACATAAAATGGCAACTAAAGCTTACTTAATGATGGTACACAAGCAAATCTTCTTTTATATTTAAATATTGTATGTCAGGTTGGTCAAGGGATTCATCTCAAAGGTTAGTCTGAACACCTACAAGAAGAAAAATTATGGCTCTCCCACAACAAGAACAACCTAGGGAACAAACAATAGGTAGTATGTTTTACCCTAATTTAATAGATGAACCTTCCTGCATAACACTTCCTGAATGTGCTAATGACAAATTTGAATTAAATTCTAATTACATCAACCAATTACATCAACAAATTTGAAAAAGAATATGCTTATTGGTTTTTAAAAGAATTTATTGAAGCTTGCAATATGATGAAAGTACTAAACATGTCTGTTGATGCAATTAAACTACGCTATTTGCCTTTTTCTTTAAAAGATAGTGTAAAAAGATGGTTATACAGTTTACAACCAAATTCCATTATCAATTGGAATCAATTTTTTTTTGAATTTCTAGGAAAATACTATCCAATTCATGTCACAATTAAAAGGAAAAATGAAATTTTAAATTGTAGACAGAAACCAAGAGAACTTTTCTAAAAATATTTTGCAAGATTTTGTGACCTCCTAGCTAAATGTCCACATCATAGAGTAGAGAGAGTTACCCAAATCTGAACTATTTATGAAGGAATCAATTATCACAAAAAGATACTCTTAGAATCTTTGAGTCAAGATGGATTTCTGAACCAAAGAATAGATAATGCTTGGAAATTTTTAGAAGATCTAGCCAAAAAAACTGTCCAATGGGAGAGTGCTACTAAAGTGAGTTAGGAACAAATTTCTACCCCTAGGGGAGTCTATTGTTGAACCACATGTTGGTTTAGAAGCTAAAATGGCTAGCTTGATACATAAAATTGATGAACTACACCTTAAACAAATGATTGAGCCTAACATGCCTAAATGTACAAGTTGCTTTGCCATAGGTCATGTTGTAGAGGACTGTCCTATTTTACATGAATTTGAAGATGTTAATGCTTTATTTTATAATCAACGTAACAACTCTAATTTCAATCCTACTTATAATCCAAGGTGGAGGAACCATTCTAACTTTTCATGGAAAAACCCAGGACAACAACCACCTCAATCTGTAGGATAGCCTTTTATTGAACAAAATGCAATGAACAATAGCTCTTTAAATTTAAATCACAATCAACCTATTCCTGTTCAAAATGTTGAGAGACAATTAGCAAGTTTAATGCAAAGAGTAAAAACAGCACTAAAGTCCAATTCTCAAATTGTTGCACATGATCAAGCTATTAAAATAAAGGAGACACAACTGAACCAAATATCTAATTCACTTAATCTAGGAAACAACAGTGCTCTTCCAAGTAAATCTGTTCAAAATCCCCATTTACTTGTTGGGAACATAGCTCATGGAGGGGATGAACAACACCACATAGCTTAAGCCAATGAGGCTACGGTTCCCTTTTACCGGGAGGAGCAAAGCTTCCCTCTCGATGCCCCAGAAAGGCTTCCAGGATGAGGCCACCAGCATGCATCCTTGCTGGCACTGGCTGTCTGAGTGTATGAGTATGTACACCCCGACGATTCCCTTTTATCGGGAGAAGCAAAGCTGCCCTCCCAATACCCTAGAAAGGCTTCCGAGATGAGGCCGCCAGCATGCATCCTTGCTAGCACCGGCCGCCTAGGTGTATGAGTATATACAGCCCAACGGTTCCCCTTTACTGGGAGGAGCAAAGCTACTATCCCGATCCCCCAGAAAGACATCCGGGATGGGACCGTCGACATAAGTCCTTGCCGACCCTGGCCATATAGGGAACATGAACTCTTGTCCCTAGTCAGAGAGGCAGAATATGACACGGTAATCGATACCTTTAGCCGGTAGTCTGGCGTTCCAACCGGCTGCCTCACCCGCCTTCAGCTCTTCAGCCGAACGGTCCATAATGGTGACCACTGTGTCTTTCTCTCTCCCATTTATCGTCGAACCCTATCTGAATCCTTGCATTGGTTGATCTTCACTCTCTTTTACCAGAAGGAATAAGACTATTCCTCCCAATGCCCTGGAAAGTCTTCCAGGATGAGGCCATGTGTGGCCGGGCTGACTGTCGTTGCTTTTCGGTTTTTAGAGCCGAAGAGAGGCTGGGACTGCCTGGGCTATCTGGGGGTGCCTAACACCTTCCCCAACAGTACCCTGAGTCCTGTATCTAGTTCTCTCATGTTTCGCATAGTGTTACACGATTTTATCGTTTCGATGGTGGATGGACACTTCCCCATCTAGTTTTCCTTGTTTTCTACCCAAAAATAAGGTGGCGACTCCATTCAATGAGCCATCCACCCCACATGGTGATGTGCTCCCAAAATCAACCTTCATTTCTCTATACCTCGGTCCATCTGCTGGCTCCGCTGGCAGGAACCCATAGGCTTCTAGGTGATAGCCGGATGAAAGAGATGGTACAATGAGACATGCATATTTTAAATCACTTAAAAGGGGGAAATTAAAAAAATGTTCAAACTAAAACGCTAATTTTACTTGAATTTCCATTTCTTTAGCTCGAGGAGTTTCCCTAAGGACTGTTGTCTCTTTGGGGGGAGGATAAGCCCTCTTGTGTTGATGAATATACTCACCTAGGGTGAGTTCATCATCATTGCTTCCTAATTGTTCTTCCTCCTATCCAACTATTGGATTGTGCTCCTGCTATTCTTGTGGTGGTTCTCGTGGTTCTCCTTCTTGTTGTTGTTCTTGTTTTTCTTCCCCTTCTTCCTCTGTATCTGTCTCTATCCATTCTTCTTCTTCATTGCCTTCATGAGGTTGAGGTTCCTCAACTATTCTCTCAACCCCATGTGGTTCTAAAGAGCCTACCATCATGTCACTGAATTGTCTAAAGTCATCCTCCCATGGTTCTTCTTTAACTTTTACCTTTGCTGCCTTCTGTAAGGCTTCAAGCTCAACCATTTCAGCAACAAGGGCCGCCTTCTCTATAATGTGTTGTCTCCATTTATATAGGGCATATTGTGAGGTAATTTCAGCCACCTCAAAACTCTCTCCTAGAGAGAGATATATCTGCATGAAAAGCTCATACTGCTACCTTTCATCTCTATCTTCAGGGAGGCATGCAAAAATGTCATCTTGAACCACTGAGGTGCTATTTAAATTTTTAATGATTGAGTGGATAGCCTTCATGAACCCTAACTCAGCCTTAACCAAAACAATCTACTGATCTAAGACCTTCTTATGCCTAATGTCACACTCATCTTGCCATACTTGTTGAGTATAATTACTGATGGCCTGTGATGCTTCTATGGGGAGGTGGACAAATTCTCTTTCCACCTTTTTGTGGAAATTTTGATATTGATACTTCAAATCCTTTAGTATTTTCTCCTTGGTCTTATCTCATTGCACGCTGCCCTTGTGTCATCTTAAAGATGTCAATTCAAACTGCTCAAACTGCAGTAACCTCATCCACTCCTCAGTTGAAATGGACTTTGTTGGTATTATTGTTTGCCATGGGCTTGCAATGTAGGTCTTTGTTCTAATTTTAATAGACCCTGTAGTGGTTAAACAGAAGACCTCTCTATGAAACCGGAAAATGCATTTTCTCTTAATCAATTCTTGTGCTAAATGATTTCTAGGGTGAGCTAACTACTCCTGCCCTACCTCTCTCTTAATGTGAGGGATTATTTTATCCTTAAGGAAGGTTGGAACTACAATACCAGCCTCCTCACTCTATCTTAGACACTTGACAGTGTCTTCCCTTACCATTTTCAGTTCCTACTTTCTAATCGTGGCTTTAAGCTTTCATTTGCCTTCATTGTGCCACCTCTCTACATTCAACTTGAACTCCTTGAAGTTTAGCATCTTTATCCATTTGAAGCTTGATGCTAGAGCAGGGGGAGGAGCTGTGGAAGTTGAAGCCATGGTGTATCATGGGAGGAGGAGACTACTATGAACGTAAGTCATGGAAAGAGGGTTAATGCACGAAGGAGCATTAATGGTTTTTATAAGATTAATTAGGTAAACGGATGGCCGGATGAAGAGATTCATAATTAATTAGTGGGTTTCAGGTTTACCCACGAGGTAGTCCGAGGGTAAACACCATTACCCTTGAACTTAGTCCAAGGGTAAGCTACAGTAGATAGAATTTTTAGGAGCTTATTGTGTAGTCATTTTTAATCATATTAATACTCGTGTATTGTGCATTTATTTCATGATTATTAGACATATCGAGTTGAGTTTTATTTCTAATTAAATGCACTATTTATGCCTAATGAATTTTAGTGAGCGATGGAGATCCCCATAGATGTCTTGCGTGAGGTTTTAAGTCATTTACCTATGAGAGAGATATGCAAATTAAGTTGTGTGAGAAAGAGTATCTGTTTAGACTTAATAGCGTGCATTTTATTGATATTAATTCATGTGTTTTAATGAATTTTATTTGCAGCATTCAATTATGATGATTACAAGGTTAACTATACTTGAATTACGTTTTGAGTTATTAATTATGTTTATGTTTATTACCTATTGAGAAAGGAATGAATGATTGACATTTGACTCTTTAGGTTGCTAATATAATGATTAATATATAGAGAAAAACTCGTGATTTATGCTTAAATGTAAGTCCAAGGGTTAAGTTGTTTACCCACGGATAAGCTTATCTGTGGGTTAAGTTGTTTACCCTCGGACCATTCTGCGAGTGTTAAGGGTTTACCCATGAACTTACGTGAGGGTAAACAAGTTTACCCTTGAACCTGTACCCTGTTTGTTCTGTGCAATGAATTTCTTTGATATTGAAGCAATTGCAATTACAGTTAAGATCTAAATGTTATGAATTATTTCTCCTATAAAATGATGCATTTTATGAAAGGTATTTCTTAAGTATTTACAAGGAAATTCGATAAGTAACTGTAAGAATTACAAAATACAGTAGAATTAAATATTAATTCAGCTACAGCTCCACCATGATGAACGTGGACAGACAGGCTAAAATAGTCGATTGCATGGGATGATCTCACATGTTTGGATGTGCACCACGCCCTTGTTAACTACCAACTCGTGAACTACCAATCCTCCCATCTATAAAACAATCCCGTAGCCTTGAAACTAAGCCCCCACCTCTTCTTCCTTCATCCACCATTTACAGAGCACTTTCCATCTTCTCTGTCTTCCAACCTCCACCCACTCATCTCTTCTAAGAGGAGATTAACGACCTCCTCTTCTCCAACCATTCATGTAGTGTATTTGCTGTTCTTTTCTCAACCTGAACATATCCTTGAAGGAGAGACTCTCAGCACTAGCTACTTCCTCTTCTATTCCTTGGTATAATTGCAGATTGACGCCTATTCAGACTCAAAAGTGTGCATTTTATTGATATTAATTCATGTGTTTTAATGAGTTTTATTTGTATTTTGCATTAAATTATGATGATTACAAGGTTAACTATACTTTCGAGCAGTATGCATGATTATTCACTTTAATGATGCATGAATTATGTTTTGAGTCATTAATTATATTCATGTTTATAACCTATTGAGAAAGGAATGAATGATTTCCATTTGACTCTTTAGGTTGTTAATAGAGTGATTAATATATAGAGAAAAACTCAAGATTTATGCTTAAATGCAAGTCTGAGGGTTAAGTTGTTTACCCACGAACTTATCCGTGGGTTATCCGGTTTAGCCTTAGACTATTCTGTGAGCGTTAAGGGTTTACCCACGAACTTACGCCAGAGTAAACTAGTTTACCCTCGGACCTGTACCTTGTTTGTTATGTGCAATGAATTTCTTTGATATTAAAGCAATTGCAATTATAGTTAAGATCTAAATGTTATGAATTATTTTCTCCTGTAATATGATGTGTTTCACGAAAATATTTCATGAGTATTTGCAAGGAAATTCGATAAGTAATTGCAGGAATTGCTAGTAGAGTAGAATTAAATATTAATTCAGCTACAGCTCCACCATGAAGAACGTGGACGAACAGGCTGAAGTAGTGGATTGCATGGCCTGATCTCACATGCTTGGATGTGCACCATGCCCTTATTAACTGTCGGCTTGTGAACCGGCAATCCTCCCATCTATAAAACAGTCCTGTAGCCTTGAAACCAACCCCCACCCTCTCTTCTTCCTTCATCCACCATTTACAGAGCATTTTCCATCTTCCAACCTCCACCCACTCATCTCTTCCGAGAGGAGATTGATGACCTCTTCTTCTCCAACCATTTGCATAGTATATTTGCTGTTCTTTTCTCAACCTAAGTGTATCCTTGAAGGAGAGACTCTCGATGCTGGCTGCTTCCTCCTTTTTTCCTTGGTGTAATTACAGATTGACGCCCCAAAATCTCATTGCAAGGTCGAAAGGAAGGCCTGCCAAATTAACAACCTGGTGGACCGAAAGTAAAGACAAAGAGAAGTTCCCAGCCTAAGCAAGATTTGAAGGGAGGAATTACAGTAAAGCAGTAGGTGTTCTTTCTATTTTTATTTTCTTTATTTTACTGAACATTTTTACAACTATACTCAAATCTACAATCACACACTTTATCAACTTAGTTATGGTAATTAGAATATGTTTTTATGTTTGCTGTAATGTTGAATGTTGCATTCTTACTTTACAAGTTGTTTGTATTGTACCGTGTTTCTTGCATTGTATTGTGTGTTGTGTTTTGAAATATATAAAAAGACCAAAAATATAATTATTCAACTCTTAGAAGTTTCAGCCAATTTGAATCGTGCTATTTTTACATTTGAAACTCACAATTATCACACTACCCACGTGTAAGTTTGAGGGTAGAAACATTTACGCATGCTCCAGGGTTAAGTGGTTCTTCTGTGCAGAATGTTAAATTTTATGCAAACTGAAGGGTATACTACCAAAGCTTAAGAAGAATTAAATATTCGGAAGTAAAATCCTCTAGAAAGTGTAACACAATCGGTATTTAAAGACCATCCTAGCGGTTAATTGGAACAAGGCAACCATGACATTGCTTATAAGATATTTAATCAATTGTTTCACTTAATTGAAGTCACCAATTTAGCTAAACACCAAGCAAAAACTAATCCCTATGGACAAACCCCTACTTGCACACTAATTACATCTGAACTCGTGCACTTGCGATGAATTAAAATTATTTCACATACACAATTTATATAGGAAAGGTATTACAAGTGTCAGTGGCAGAGTAAACAAGTTTTTGGCACTATTGCCGGGGTTGCTTAATTTCTTGCAATTGGTGTTACTTTTTGCTATTTTAGTGTTAGCTAGGGCTGCAATATGATTTATGTGTATTACTGCTATTAAATTCTATTTCATAGTCTTATTGCTATACTAGAGTAGTGTCTTGTGTTTAAATTCTGAATTACATAATGGACTCATATAACTCATATAGGGGTGATTTTGGTATGAGGATTATAATTATTTTAATTACTTTAGAAGAGATTATTTACCTATGGAGTTTAATGACTACTCTTCATAGCATGATTTAGAAAGACTTAATGTTAATTCTCAAAATAATTATAACTGGAATGACAATTCTAATTTGTGGGACTGTAATGGCAATTCTTGAAGGCAGAATTATTATTCAAAGTATAATCATATGAACGAAAATCAAAATTACCAATCAAATATATCACTACAACTCCAGCAAGTAATGGATAAACTAGATGAAACAATACGAAATATTGAAGAGTATAACAGACTAAATGAATTACAAAATGAAAATTATTCGAATTGGTCAATCCTACAAGATGATCAGAGTGTTCAAAGTATTGAAATAGGTATATCAAATCTTGGAGATAATTTACCAATTAATACTGCAATCGATCAGAATTATATTAAGCAAAGAATATCACAAGAATTCAAAAAATTGCTGAATAGATATGATGAATCAATATAGAAAATGAAAGACAGTGAAATGTTTAATGAATATGAAAATAATGATTTTAATTGGGTGAACACAAATGGAAATCAAAATTATCTAGAGGTGAATTCATTAGAAAACATTTCATATACAGGGAAGAATATACAACCATTTGAGGTAATGGAAGAAAATCAATATAATGATTTAACTACATTTAATCATATGGAGAAGTTAGATGAAATTCAAAGATCCATTGACTTATTTATAAAGAACTCTAATTTATCAAACCAAGATGGAAGTTTCCAGTAGGAACCTATAGATACTTGTGCAATATTCACACCAAATCAGTTCTATAGAGTTACAGAAGTTGAAAATTTTAAGGGAAAAGATCAAATCTGGGAAGGGTATGAATTACTTGATTATTTGGTAAGGGACTATTCAGTTGGACCATCTGAGGTTATGAACGACCCTATTTCCAAAAATATAGCAAAGTCATCTAAGGTGTTAGCCACCCTTAATTCAGAAGAATATTTTAATGCTCCTATAACAAACAATGTATCAAAAGAAGAATCAAAACATGTAAGTATAAAATATTAAGATCTAGTGTCACATATGAAGGTCCAAAAGTGGATGATAAAGAAGAACAAATTAAAGACAATTTTACAAAGAAAGAGGAAATTAAAGAAAAATCTAGTCCAGAAGGCAAGGCTGATGCTAACTTAGAGGATAATACAGAATCTCAAAAGAGTAAAGAATCTAAAAATAGTAATGAAATCGAAAAGAAAGATGTCATAAATGAAGAGAAGTTAACAAACGAAAATCACTTTCCATTCCCACATAGGATGAGAAATGTTAAGGATCAAGAAATGGAATAATTTAGTAAAATATTTGAACAAGTTAAAGTCAATATACCATTATTGGAAATTATTAGACAAGTTCCTTCTTGTGCCAAATATCTTAAAACTCTATGTACCAATAATAGAAGGAAGAAAATCTTAAAAAAGGCATTTTTAGCTAAAGAGGTAAGCTCCATGTTAATTAATCCTGTACCTAAAAAATTAAACGATCCAGGAACTCCTGTTATTTCCTGCTATATAGGGGATTGTTATTTTAATACAATGTTAATAGACTTAGGGGCTAGAATTAATGTCATGCCTAGTTTTGTTTATGAGAAGTTAAAATTGGATAATATCAAACCTACAAGAACAGTGATTCAGCTAGTAGATAAATCCATAAGAATACTTTGAGGAAAAGTGGAAAATATTTTGGTAAGAGTTATGAAGTTTGTCTACCCTGTTGATTTTACTGTAATGGAAACAAAAGCTTCAAGTATAACTCAAGATCAAGCTATAATAATTTTGGGAAGACCATTTTTAGCTACAGCCAATGCTTGCATAAGTTGTTGAAATGGTGGGATGGAATTAGCTTGGGGTGATCAAAAATTAGAATTGAATATTTTCAATGGGGTTAAGAAGAATTTTAAAGAGCTTCAATTTAAGCATTTTAAGGTTAATCTAATCGAAACTTTTAAAATAGATGTGGACTCAAATGTAGAGGAATTAGATCATGTTGAAAAATGTGTTATATCGAATGGAGAAATGTTGAAAGAGGAAATCTCTAAGCAAACTGAGAATATGGATGCAAATGAAGAACAATTTGAAAAAGATAAAGAATCATTAACTTCAGAATACTCGATGCTTGAGCTGAAACCACTTCTAGAAAATTTAAAGTATGTATTTTTGGAGAACAATGAGAATCTACAAGTCATTATTGCTTCTGATTTAACATCAATACAAATAGAAAATCTTTTAAAAGTGTTGAGAAAGCATAAGGGAGCAATAGGATGGCTAATGTCAGACATAAAAGGTATAAGCTCAACTATTTGCCAACATAGGATTAATCTGGAATATGAAATTAAAACTATTAGGCAACCACAAAGAAGATTAAATCTAAATATTAAAGAGGTTGTTAAAAGGGAAATTCTGAAATGGTTGGAGGGTTTGTATAGATTATAGAAGACTGAATGTAGCAATTAGGAAGGATCACTTTCCTTTGCCTTTTATAGATCAAATGTTAGAAAAATTAGTAGGGCATGAGTATTATTGTTTCCTAGATGGTTATTCAAGTTATAATCAAATCCCTGTTTCACTTGAGGATCAAGAGAAAACAACTTTTACATGTCCTTTTGGAACATTTGCCTTTAGTTGTATGCCTTTTGGGCTTTGCAATGCACCTGCAACATTTCAAAGGTGTATGACAGGCATCTTCGCTGATTTTATAGATGAAGTTTTAGAAGTATTTATGGATGATTTTTCTATATATGGGGACTCATTTGAAAAATGTTTAATTAATTTATAGAAAGTACTAGAGAGATGTGAACAAAGAAAGTTAGTGTTAGACTGGGAAAAATGCCATCTTATGGTTAAATGAGGAATAGTTTTAGAACATGTTATTTTTGCTGAAGGCATAAAAGTTGACAAAGCAAAAGTGGAATTAATATCTAATTTACTTATTCCTAGAAGAGTTAAAAATATAAGAGCATTTTTAGGACATGCTGGTTTTTATAGAAGATTTATTAAAAACTTTAGTAAAATTTCTTGACCTTTAACTCAATTATTAATTAAGGATGCACAATTTGAATTCAATGAGGAATGCACGAAAGCATTTAATTTTCTTAAGGAAGCCTTGACCACTTCACCTATAGTCTATGCACTTGATTGGTCTCAACCTTTTGAATTAATGTGTGATGCATCAAACTATGCATTAGGTGTAGTTCTAGGTCAAAAATTGGATAAATTACCGAGTAATATATTATGCTAGTAAGATATTGAATGAAACACAAATCAATTACAATGTAACTGAAAAAGAATTTCTGGCAGTGGTTTTTGCCTTAGAAAAGTTTAGGTCTTATCGAATAAGTAGTCATACTATCATCTACACTGATCACTCAACACTTAAATATTTGTTAGTTAAAAAGGATGCTAAACCCAAGGCTTATAAGATGGATTTTGCTATTGCAAGAGTTTGACTTGGAAATTAAGGATAACAAAGATTGTGAAAACACTGTGGTAGATCACATGTCAAGATTAGATGCTTCATTCCTACCTGATCCACCAATAGATGATACATTTGCAGATGAGCAATTGTTTATGTTAAACCCCTACCCATGGTATGCTGATATAGTTAATTATTTGGCTATGGGTTTAGTACCTTATGATTGGTCCAATTTAGATAAGAAAATGTTCTTTTCAAGGGTTAAATATTTCTTTTGGGATGATCCTTACCTATTTCAGCAATGCCTTGACCAAATTGTAAGAAGATGTATCCTAGAAGCTGAAACTCAATCTGTGTTGTCATTTTGTCATGATCAACTTGCTAGAGGACATTTTGGAGCTAAAAGGACTACTTTAAAAGTGCTTCATAGTGGCCTATATTGGCCAACATTATTTAAACATGCATACAAATATTGTAAAAATTGTGCTCAATGCTAAAAAGTAGGAAGAATTACAATAGAATAACTTCTAATAAATCAGAGGAACTTGACACGAACTGGTAGATAAAATCACCATAGAATAACTTCTTTTTGATGCTTGTGATCTTGGAAATGAAAACTCTATACCAGTTCACCTGAATCTTATTAAGTACTGCATATGTTGCAATTTTTATAAAGACGGACAATTCTGCATCATGTCCAAATCTTTGATATACAGCTCTGATCAGGATTAATGCAATCATATGAGACTTCCCATTCATTTGCTTGAGCCTATTAAACAAATTAATTTGAGGGTTTATGGCCATACAGTTCTTCATATCCTACTCTGACCAATCTACCATTGTAGACGATTCTAAAATATCTACACCCTCATCTTTTAATCCTATGCTCTCATCTATATATTCAGGTGTCAAATGGATTCTCACATCAGTCACATTAGAAACAAGCACCCCATTCTCCTCATGCAGATTACTATAAAATGCAGAAACTAAATTTTCAGCCTTGAATTTGTTACCTGACCTAGGGATGACTCTTAGCAGCCGCTGAAATTGTAGTAAATCCTTGATTTCATCCATGAAATCAAAGTCTACCAGTCTACTGAAAAGAATATCATAATCCGTAATCACCTGAAATTTAGCCCTAGCTCCAGCATCTCTGAAAATCACTGGATTAGTGCAAAGCTACTGAGCCTGTTCTGCATGTGAGGGGGAGGATGGAGCTAATGCCTCTGTAGTAGCTGAATGTGGTTATGTTGGTGGAGAATATATTACCAATGCTCTATCTTCTTTTCCACCAAAGCTTGGTTGCTACTCAGTAGAAGTCTCTATCTACCCTAAATCCAGATCCACCTCCATTAGACTTGAGGCTAGAGGATTGACAGCAACTCCTTCCTCTTCCTCTTGTCCTTCCTTCTTTTCTTCTTCTGCTTCCCTTTCAGGGGAAGTTGGCTCACACTATATATATATAAATAAATAAAAGGGGGGAAAACATATAAACACATGCATACAAAAAAGAGTGGAAACCTAAAATAGACTTGAAGGTAATGTAGCTTAAATGATTACCTGACCCTCCTTTGAAGCAAATTGAATGGCCTTGAGGATGGTTTGATTAACCCCTTCAATGTCTTGGGGTTCCAAAAATGGAACTACTACTTCAACGGTAAGTCCTTCCTCTTGAATTTAACAAAGTCACATTTTAAATTACTAAAAAGAAAAAAAGAAACAAAAACAACAAATATTAAACATAAAAACCTTAAGTATACTTGCATCTCCAATTGATGCCCTGCTTCTACAACTTGAGGAACCTCCTTGTGGATTGGTGATTCAATGGGAGGAGGGTTGGCTACTCGGTATTGACGAAGTAACTCTCCTAGGGTGAGTTCATCATCACTACTCTCTGTTACCCCTCCCCACTATCCAACCACTGAAATGTCTTCCTCTTCTGCATGTTGTTGTTGTTGCTGTGGTGGTGGTGTTGGTGGTTGTTGTTGTTGTTGTTGTTGTTCTTCTTCTTCTTCTTCCTCTCCAGAGTCTACCTCTATCGACTCCTCATTGCTCACAGGAAGTTGGGATTGTACCCTCTCTTTCATCCGGCTATCACCTAGAAGCCCATGGGTTTCCACCGGCCCCGCCGGCGGATGGGCCAAGGTATAGAGAATTGAAAGGTGTTTGTGTGAGTGCATCACCACGTGGGGTGGATGGCTCATTGAACAGAGTCGTCACCTTATTTTTGGGTAGAAAACAAGGAAAACCGGATGGGAAAGTGTCCTTCCACCATCGAAACGATAAAACCATGAGAATCACGTAAAATCGTGTAACATGAGAGAAATGGATAGGGGCTCAGGGTACTCTTGGGGAAGGTGTTAGGCACCCCTACATAGCCCGGGCATTCCCGACCTCTCTCCGGCTCTAAAAATGGAAAACTATGATAGTTAGTCCGGCCACCTATGGCCTCATCCTAGAAAACCTTCCAGGGCATTGGGAGGGATAACTTCATCCCTTCCAATAAAACAAGCGAGAATCAAGTAAAACAAACGAGAATCGAACAAAGCAGGAATTCATACCAGATCTGGCAATAAATGGGGGAGAGAAAGACACGAAGGTCACCCTTTCGGACCTCTCAGTAGAAGAACTGAAAGTCAGGTGAGGCGGTCGGTTGGGCCGCTAGACAGCCGGCTAAATATGTCAGCTACTGCGTCATATCCCTTCTTTGACCGGAGGTGAGAATTATGTTACCACTTGGCCAGGGCCGGCACAGATGCGTGCCGGTGGCCTTATCTCGATAGGGCATCTTGACTTCTCCGGAAATCAAGAACCGTCAGGTCGTATGTTTGTATACCCGAATGGCCACCGTGGCAAAGATGCATGCTAGAGACGTCATCCCAGCAATCTTTCCGAGGCATCGAGAATGTAGACTTACATTTTTCAGAAAATGGGGATCGGTTGCTGGTTTTTTTATACCGGTTCCCCGAACCATTCACCCAAAAATTGGTTTTTAGGGAGCCAGCTATCGGCTGTTTGTGCCGGCTTGCTAGTGGCAGGCCGGTTGGTTCCTCGAACCATTCACCCAAAAATGGGCTTTCGAGGAGCCGGCTACCGGTTGTTTGTGCCGGCAGATTCCCCGAGCCATTCACCCAAAAATGGGTTTTTGGGGAGCCAGCTACCGATCGTTTGTGCTGGCTTGCCGGTGACAGGTCGGTTGGTTCCCCGAACCATATGTGCCAAGGGGGGGTGAATGCCGAAGGCGTTATCTCGGAAATCTTTCTGGGGCATTGGAAGGGTAGACTTACACCTCTCGGAAAATGGGAACTGTTGGGTTGTACCTCTCGTGCACTCGGACGGCCGCCGCCGACAAGGATGCATGCTAGTGGCGTCATCCCGAAAATATTTCTAGGGCATTGGGAGGGTAGACTTATGCCTCCGGGAAAACGGGAACCGTCAGGTTGTACCTCTCGTACACCTGGACGGTCATCGCCGGCAAGGATGCAGGCTGTAGGCGTCATCTCGGAAATCTTTCCGAGGCATCGGGAGGGTAGACTTATGCCTCCTGGAAAACGGGAATCGTTGGGTTGTACCTCTCGTACACCCGGACGGCCACCGCCGGCAAGGATGCATGCCGAAAGCGTCATCCCGGAAATCTTTCTGGGGCATCGAGAGGGTAAACTTATGCCTCCCGGAAAACAGGAACCATCGGGTTGTACCTCTCGTACACTCGGATGGCCACCGCCAGCAAGGATGCATGCTAGAGGCATCATCCCGGAAATCTTTCCGGGGCAACGGGGGGGGTAGACTTACGCCTCACGAAAAATGGGAACCGTCGGTTTGTACTTCTCGTACACCAGGAGGGCCACCACCGACAAGGATGCATGTCGGAGGCGTCATCCTGGAAATCTTTCCTGGGCATTGGGGGGTAGACATACACCTCCTAAAAAATGGAAACCGTCAAGTTGTACTTTTCATACACCCAAACGGTTGCCGCCGGCAAAGATGCATGCCGGAGGCGTCATCCTGGAAATCTTTCTGGCGCATCGGGAGGGTAGACTTATGCCTCCTAGAAAATGGGAACCGTCGGGTTTTACTTCTCGTATACTCGGACGGCCACTACCGGAAATATGCATGCTGGAGGCGTCATCCCGAAAATCTTTCCAGGGCATCAGGAGGGTAGACTTACACCTCCGGGAAAGCGGTGATCGGATAATAATAAAAGAAAAGCGTAAAACCTCTTGGGAAACTTAGAGTTTCCACGTAAGGAAAATCCGACAAGAGGGTTGCGATTGAACCGAAATCAACGAAGGAGGGGACCGTTACTGTGGCCACCATTCCTTCTATGGCCCGAGAGTGAGACCTTGGTCCACTTTGGCCACCTACAGCGCTTTGAGGATAGTTTCCTAGTGCTCGATAGAGGATCAGAGCAGATCCCATTGGGAGATGTCTGCCCGTATCCCCTAGAGCTGGATTGACAGGTCCAAGAGTGGTTGTGACTGGGTGGCCAGTGTAGAGGAAGCGGCTGCCGGTACAGCCGAGGCGGCAGCTGGTTGCCAGTTGAAGTTTGTCTCGCTATTCCTGGGATGGAGATGTCTCCAGGGCGCGACTTTGGCTGATATACCTGGCCAAACCTAGTTATAGCTGTACATGCAGACGACTATTCTATCCCTTTGCATTTGTGTTGTTCAGAAGTGAGTGCGGCTGGAGGAGAGGGCCTGGTGAACTGTTTCTTTGCCAGGTGTGCTTGGAGTGGTGCCAGCGTTGCAGCTGCTGGAGAGACCGTGCCAGCTGGAGTGTCGATCGTGGGAGCAAAGTTGGCGGTTGAGGCTTTGGGGATTTGAGGTACCGCCGGGATGATTGCCCTGACTGGGGCAGCGGGTGAGTAGAGAATTACCTTGGGCTGATCCCGTATGGTTGTCCTGACGGCCCGCTCCCTTGACGCGGCAATCGATTCTCTTGATGCGGCAACCGTAGGCGCCACCCGAATGAAGAATTTTCCTGCGGGTGGGGATGACGCCCGTTGCGGTGTAGGCTTTGAAGACTTCCTCCTTCTCTGGTGGCCGCTGATGGTGAGGATGGAGGTCTGGAGTTGTTGGTAATATGGCTGGAGCTCCTCCAGCGTTGGCAGATGGTTGGCTGGATAGATGAGGTTGACGGGGTTCAGCCAGGGAGTTCTTGTATCCAGCGGCCGTGCCGAAGGGAGGGATCTTCTTGTCCCTTGTCCGTGCCTGGTTGGGTAG
>JAMKPZ010002480.1:0-60940 GCA_024699675.1 Amphibolis antarctica
AATCAAAATATTTTTTAAGTAAAATCGAATTATTTTTAAAAAAATTCACCCTAATATTTAAGTGAAAAAAAAATCCACCCTAAATTATTTTAATTAAACACTACATAATTAAAATCAAATTATTTTAAAAAAAATCTACCCTAATATTTAAGTTAAAAAAAGTCCACCCTGAATTATTTTTATTAAACACTACATAATTAAAATCAAATTATTTAAAAAAAATCTACAAACTTTTTTCAAATTTAATCATAATATTCGTAATTAATGAAAAATTAATTAATTTTTATAAGTTAAATTTCACCCGCATGAGAGATAGTAACTTTTAAGATGAAAAAAGAGAGTAACTTTTAAGGTGAAGAGAGAGTATGTTTTTAAATTTTACTTATATGAGAAAGAGTAATTTTTAAGTTTTTAAATTTTACTCGCCGATCTTACGATCGACAGATACCTACAGAAGTGACTTCTGTAGACGTCTACAGAACTCGTGCCCTTATATTAATTTCTCTCGTCTATATATGTGATTCTGTGTTGTACTTGTTCCATCAATCTTCTACTTACAAAGTGGTACGTGGATTGTTGGGTGCCTGATCAGGCCACATAATCTAGCTCAATCTAATAAGATAAGGTTAGGCCTAGCATCGATTTGTAAAGCAACTCTATCTACTTGCCCAAGACTGAGAATTATAGATGGTTTCTCTTCCACTAGCATCATTTATGTGGTAATGGGAACAATTATGTATTATGTGCTCCTTTCATATTTAACTCTACGACTCACTTCTAGTTGATACCACAAATATCCAAATAAATGGATGCCCTAACGTAGGCATGCTTTGTAAGGTCAAAACGTAATCAATACCCTTGAGTCATTTAATTGTGAGAGTCGATCTGTATATCATCCAAACTATTTCCCTTGTTTAATTTGTAGGATAGAGCAATCACCCAATCTAGTTGCCCAATCCAGAAAACTAAATTTAGACGAGTTGGATTAGTTACCACCAACCATTTAAAGCAAGATAAATCAAGACAACTAACATCGAATGACCCAATAATGTTTGATTTAAGAGTTGATTAAAAAAGTTTGAATTATATGTACCCAAGAATACTTTTGGTGTTTTATTAGTTTAGCCAATCCAAACAATAAAAGAAGACGAGAGATTTTCAACAGTATGTACAGTAGATCTGTACTTGTTGCAGTAGGAAGCTAGTGGTTTTGTTGGGTTCAACTCAAAGTAAAAATATTACAGCCATTATCAAAAACCAATAGATGTGTATATTAGAATTACCAGCAATGATGATAGAAATCCATACATGCATGATTAATTGGAAAGGAATAGATGAACGTGGCAGGTGTTAATCAAATGCATCAACATGAGTAATCATCCATACATGCTGGTATGGGGGCTTTCGTTTATTTTTTAATTTTTTTAATTTTTAAAATTACTTTCAATGTTATTATTATTATTATATAAATTTTAACATATAAATTTTTATCATTTAAATTATTACGTATGTAATTTTAATTTTATTTATAAAATAAACTTCAATTTTAACTGTATTTAATTTCTAAAATTAAAAAAAATACCACCAAACGCAAAACTCTCCAATTGGATGTTTCAAATATTCATCCATATACAGATTCAAGATCGGAATCTACATGCACATTAGACAGTTGAATTGATATGAATTTTTATTTTGTCTTAAAAAGGATCAAAATCACAATGATTACATTTTCCTCAGATTTCGAAAAACATTTGACCAATAATTGCAGAGAGAAAGAGGCAGGTTTGTAGTGCAGAATCGGAGGATCTTCCTTTTTCCTTGTCCATTGTGTGCTCTGCTTGTGTCGAAGGGCGCACAGCCTTCCCCCCACTCATTCCCTGCCTCGGGTCTACGAGATGGTGGTGGAACACACTGGCTTTGCTTTTTCTTTATGTTTGATTTCCTCTTTCACTTTGTCGTTGGTTGTTCAAACTTGAGACCAGCCAATCCGCGGAAAAGAAGGGCCGGAGAACCCCAGGGACGTGCATATATACATGCATGTAAAGAAGGGAAGCAAGCAAAACGCAAGTAATAAAGAAAAAGCGGTAGCTGGACGGGTGCCCGAGAAAGATCCCTCGCCCAACAAAACCTCAGACCCCTCGGCCTTTTAGACCAACAGATTTAATGCACACTGTTGTCCTTCTCGTCTAATTTCCCGTCCTTGCCGCTGCCCGTTTCTCGTCCTTTCACACCAACCAATCTCCTCCTCCATCCTCTCATCTCATCCCATCTCCATCGTCTTTTCTTTTTTTCCGTCGCTTCCTTCTTTCTCTTTCGGGTCGTTCATCAATTCTTTTTTTATTATTTTAAGAATAGAAAAAAAAGATCTTTGGATGAACGGGCTTGAAATGAAAAGACGAGTAATTTTGGTAATGAAAAAAGTAAATTAAAAAATATAAATATTATTGTAAAAATAAAAATATTTTTAAAAATTGAAACCAAGAAAAAATGAACGCTGTTTTTGTTTTTATTAGTTTCAACAGGAGCGAACAAATTAATTAATTAAAGAGAAAGAAAAAGAAGAAGAAGAAAGCAAACAAAGTAGTTAAAGATGTATTTGTTTAAGTGGTGAAAATAGATAATAAGATGAGATTTATGTTGATATAAAAGTATACATTTTTAATAATATAAAATATTAAAATTATTAAATAAATATTATTATAAAATTTTATAATACACAATAAAAAATAAAAAATTATAAACAAACGAAGGTGTAATGCGTAATGCGTAATGCGTAATGCGTAATGCGCATGGGTACGTACGCCAGCCAGCCAGCCAGCCAGCCCTGCACGCCCACCCGTACCGGTAGGGCGAGCCTTACAGGTTGGCGTCCTGTCACGTGAGCTGCCGTGAACGCCAGGTGCTGGCTGGGTTGCTTAACCCTCGTCCCACGTAACAGATAACGTAATGTCGAGGGCTGCAGTTCAAAATTCTCGGCGAAGAAGATGATATCATTCGTGGGCGTACGTCCGGTGACCTGACCTGACCTGACCTGACCGGAAGAAGAGATCGTCAGACCCTTTTTCACGTCCGACTGCAACGGTTTCCTACGTCGCCCAACTCGCCGCTGCTTGGAATCGAAATTACAAATTTTTTAAATTCAAACAATATCATCGACCGTATTAAACTCTCCTCGTGATCGGGAGAGGCTGCAAGCAGACTTATTAAGATCATGGAAGACTGTTCCGTGAGTCACGTGGGCTCCTTTTGACCGTTCGAAGACCAACTCGATCTGTCCTCTCTGACCAGACCTGCATCGTTTCCCGCGCCCATCTCGATCCCCCTCCTCCTACCGCTGCCAGGTGGTACGTGTAGACCACCTACTCTCTCGATCTTTGTCCTTGTGCTGTGCTCCTCCACCTCTCTCTGTCTCTGTCTCTGTGTATATATATATATATATATATGTGGATATCTAAAGATATATATACATGTATATAGCGAATGTCATGCGACGCCAGTGCCATCGTGTGCCTGTGATGTATTACGTGTTTTGGAGATTGGCATTGCCGAGGAGAGCGACAACGAAGAATCAAGCATCCAGGTGATCGATCCACCCCGTGGCTCTGGGGCCGCCGCTAGCTGCTGCATCTCTTCTGTCTTGCACTCATCCCGGTGCTGCCGGCTACCCTGCTCCGCCCCCGACCCACAACATCAAATTATTAATCCTCCGACCGTATATATACCCACTCCACCACATTCTCCCATTGCGTCCTCGCGCGTCGTCCTCCTCCTCCGTACCCTCCTCGTCGGATCGGATCCATGCATTGTGCCATCGACGGATCGACAATGCAGCTTGACTAGCCCCATAGCGTATTCGTATATATATATAGTTCAGTGTGTACCGGCCCATAGTACGTACGTACGTACGCATACGTATAAATAGTACCAGGTGGTAGCTATTTAGACGTGCGTGCTTATGCTGGCGCCCGTCCTTCCGTAACTTCAGACCGATCGAGTTCGACCTCTCGGTTTCTGTAGGTTTCCATATGCCGCTGCTGCCGTCCACAGACTTGCATCTCTCAGTTGTCGTTGTCTCCATTATCTAATAGCAACTGTTCTCACGTTCCAATTCTTGTACAAGTACATTTCGAAAGCTGGGATTCGTATCCGTAGATTTGTTCCCAGCTATTTCAATTTCAAACCCCCTTCACAGACATTCTTTCTCTTTCTCTCTCTATATATACACCTTGCAGTACTGGTTCTATTACCAGCCAGCCCAACCCCTCCCTCTCTTCCCCCCCTTCGCGGCCCTCCTCATACATTGTTCTAGCTTCTTCTTCTTCCTCTTTGATTAAATTCCGATCGATCACTTGTCAGCCTTCGATTGCCATGTATCGTTGCGGGAGCAGCGGGAGAAGCAACTCCCACAGCCACACCTCTCATGACGGCACAAGCTCCTTCACCATCTTGTTCGACTTGCCCAACAAGCCCAGCAAGGTCGACGAGCAAAGCACCAACGATCCAAACACCTACCACTCCTCCTCGTCTTCTTCCTGTTCTTCCCCTGTGGACTGCACCCTCTCCCTTGGAACAGCGTCCACTCGCCAATCCTCCGGCCACAAGTCGCCCAGGGGGAGCAACACCGGGCCCGGCTCCGTGTCCACCAACTACTGGGACGTCTTATCTCAGCCCAAGCAATCCCCAGCTTCCTCTCGTGCGACCTCGTATGTTGACTGCGGCAACGACTCGCTTCTTGCGCGGAGATGCGCCAACTGCGACACGACATCAACTCCTCTCTGGAGGAACGGTCCCCGGGGCCCGAAGGTACGTACATATCTAGAATCTAGTAGAATCTAGTACATGTATATATGTGTGTGTGCATACGTACGTATATCTCGATCGATCTAGATCCATCTACCCATAATCCGATATTTGAATTAATTCAGCGGTGATTATTGTTTGGGTGCAGTCGCTATGCAATGCGTGCGGCATAAGGTACAAGAAGGAACAGAGGAGGGCAGCAGCCACGCCCCCCGAGTCGTACTCTCCCTTCCAAGCAACGCCGGCGGCGGTACCTGAGAGCCAGAACCGGCATGGCATGGGCTACGGTTACTCTCACGACCACCCATGGGCTTACCCTCCGCCGCCGTCGACGTCTACCTCAAAGACCCAGCACTCCATCCCCTTATCCTCCAGCAGCGGGCGGTGGACGTCGGACAACCAAAACGTCGGGGAGGAAGCCGCCGCCATGCCTTATCTTTCCTGGTGCTTGAACGTGCCTCCTCCAAGGGCAGAATTTCTCCACCACTAATCAAAATTTCTCTCCAACACAAGCAACGCAACCTCTGGGACTTGGCCAATTAACACTTTAAACACGCATTTAGGCAGAAATTAATACCGATCAATATTATATATATGCATTGTGTCGACATCCAATACTCTTTCCTTTACTCTTGTTTTGGAGTTTTGTAGCACGCGAGTCCATGTCCCCGCCTATGATCTCCTTTTTTTCTCCGGAACGTCGATATTCACGTAACAGAAGGCATCGTTGTTCATTTCTCCTCGTTTTTATAAATGTTTTTATTTTTATGATAATATTTATATTTTTTAATCTACTTTTTTTATTATTAAAATTACCTCCTCCTTTTTTTTCTCATTTTAAAATCGTTTAAAATCACTTTTCCCCCGCATTCGAAATGGACAGGTTGGTGAACGAGGAAGTCGAAACCTTTTAAGCAGTGCAATGTAATATTTTCTTCTTCTTTTTTGTCTTTTCGGAGGAAGCATTGACATCGATCGACGTCGTTAAATATTGACCTTCTGTAGTGGGCCGATGTTATCTTTTCACTTCACCCGTGGTGATCGATGCTGTTGGTTTTCAGATTCCTCTCTGACTATGGTCTGAAATTAAGAAACAGGTCAAGAACAAAAACCCATATTGCAGCAGCGCATGTGGGCTTGGGGCGGTTCTGTATCGGCATCGGCGCTACTGGTTTTAATTTGCACAGGAATTCTTGTGCAGTAGTTGCGCATATTTGTTTAATGGCGCCTCCCTTTCTCTTGTTCTAATTCTCGGGTTACATCTTTCGCCGTCGATGGTACTTCATGTGGTGGTCGATACGGGGAACTAGAGATTGCAGGATTTGAATGAGGGTGTGAGACAGATCGAGGAGGGTAAAGAAAAAAGGGAGAGGAGAAGGGTGTAGGAAGAAGACAGGAAGTAATCTCGAAGGGGAAGTAGTCGTTGGAGAATGCAGAGGCAATGTCGGTAAAAGCGAAGGAGAAGGGGAAGCTCACGGGACAACAAAGCAATGAATTAGTCGATCAACATCAACTCAAAAGTTTGAGGGCACATATAGACTCAAGAAGACAAAAACTGAAAAGACAAAAGGGTGCCAAGATAAAATAGACATAAAGGACGTAAGATTGAGGACCAAGTAACATAGATGCAATAGTGACGTTTAACGCCCCCCAACAAACTCGAGGCAGGGCGAAGCAGAGCCCAAACTTCGATCAACACTTTTCGGCCTTGTTTGTTCAAACAGTTTTTTATTATATATTTTTATTTTTTACTATATATTACAGTGATTTATACTAATGCTATCAAATAATTTTAATAATTTATTTTAAAAACTTATATCAAAATACTTATATTATAAATTATGTAACTTTTTGAAAAATGTGAACTTTATTTTACCTAATTTTACCTCATAAATAAACACACTTTAAGCTTTTTTTACTATACATATTTATTTTTCATCATACACTACAATAATTTATAGTAATATTTATCATACAACTTGTAAAATACTCAATAATGATGAACCTGTAAAACACTTAGTGACGGTGAAACTTTTAGATCTTGGAAAGTAAATTAACCCTGATTTAAGATGAACTACTATACAGGTTTTATTTATTTTTCTCTGTGAGATTGTGTGTTATCTTATTACTTGACTATTTTTAAATTCACTATTCTTCCCCTTTCAGTGAAGCATCGATTCGAACAGTGAGAATGAATGTCAAGGTTCAAAATCATTGCCTTTCAATAGTTGCCTAATTAAGTTGTCTAATTAAATTGACATAACCTAGTACAGTTAAACTATATTTTAGGTTGATACGATACAATTCATAGGTCATGTTTAGGCTGATTTTTTGGATTTCTGTATTGACACAATATGAAAGTAATTTTATAATTTTATAAAATTTTGTATTTATTTTAATATATATTTTTTAAGATATATATATTGTATAATTTGAATTTCTTAACTATGGTTGTGGGTTTGAATCCCACCTTTAGTAATTTTTTAGTTTTAAATTAATTTTTAATAAATTAAAAATTAAACTATGTAAGACTTGACTTAGTATAACATGACACAAACTCAAATAAGTCATGTCATGTGGATTGTGTCTAAGCTACTAATTGAAAAGTTAGGTACAACCTAATCTGACACAAATAATATCGGATTTAAAAAAATTCAAACCATACCATCTCATACCAAATTTTATTGTCAACATGTCTAGCAGTTGCCTCGTGGATAAGATATTATTGGGGACTAGTTGCTCGGCTTTGTTAAAGGTCAGGGTGTGACATGTAGAACCAAACATCGATGGATGAAACCTTGCTAACTGTAGCATCGAGTGAAATATCTACTATCCATTGTTATTGTAGATAGATTTGAGAAGTAATATAATACCTTATTTATTTTAACTTCGTACAAATTTTCACACGTTATTTTTATTATCTTTGTTGTATAAATTTTTATATATAAATTTTCATCACATAATTTATTATATAACTTCAATATTATTTGTTTTACTATTTTTAACTAACTTTTCTGCAGTCGTTAAAACTACATCTACAATAGAAAATCATGGCATTGGAAATATTACCATTCAATGCAATGTACAATCTCCATATTGTACTGTATTCCTCTATTTCTGTCATTGAGGATGAATAAATTACGGAAAAAATTTATACACGTTCAGTAACAATACCATGGCATGGAAATGAAATAATGAATACACCTTATTGTATTCGCAAAGGACATTAAATTACTTGGGATTTGAACAAAAAATGCAAGATACACCTTCACATGTGAACACCTTATGTAGCCAAATCATGGTAGATCAAACTTGTGCCATGGCCACCTTCCACGGAAACGTAGAATTGTAGGCTCTCATCAAATTATAAGAGTCGCAGCATCTTTTAGACTCATCTAAAGGACCACTGAATTTCTTCCAGGGTTCTTCCTTTAGTTTCAGGCACAAATAAAATCACAAATACTACATTGCATGCCGATACGACAGTGTATATGGTAAAGGTTCCTGTCAAATAACATGAATCAGTTAGATCAAACAATAAAAGCGCACAGATATGGGAGAGGGAGGGGAGAAAGACCTGCCCTGCTCCAGTCCAACAGCAGGTTTGCAGTCATTGTAACAACCCATGAAGAGAACCAATTAGCCAGTGTTGCTACACTACCAGCAAGGCCCTTTATATTAACTGGAAGTATCTGTAAAGGCAGGACAGATATCAACCTAGCAGTAACATATCAAAGAAACCAGGAGGAGAAGGAATTCAATTTCCCCACGAGGGATTTGAATTTTAACTAAGGACCAGCACCACCAAGTTGTACATCATAAATCTCGCCACAATTAACTTGAATGGTAAGTTGATAAAATTTCATTGGAAAAGAATGAGAGATGCATGTGCTGAGAACTAGGTAAAGAAATTAAGGTTATGATGATGCTCACGTTTTCAAGAACCAAAAAAGTTTTTGTTAAAGATCCAATATGTTCTGGGAAAAAAATTCTGAACAACTTTTCTTTTATGGTTCTCTTGGACAACAATGGCGCACATCAATTTTCTGATGAACCTATGTGACCTCACTAGAAAATATTTTAATTAATATGTAACACGCCTCTAAAAGGATTACCCAACAAAGGAGGTAAGATAAAATGTGGAATGGCATCAAGTCATGAATTTATGTACTGCAAAATTTTTAGTGGTTCATCAAAATGTCTGACAATGAAGATAATCCACTTAGGTGGATAAAATGAAACCTTGAATAAAGTGGTTCATGAAGTGAAAAGAGATCAAGACCTCAAATGAAACCAGATTGCACATCAATAATTTCCAATGACTATCACATCCATAACCGTACGTGTGTTTTGGTTTCCAATAGTTAACACAGTTATTATTTATCAAGGCACCCTATCATTAACTTGGGGGGACCTTCTGTGCGTGGGAGGCTATATGATTGTCTAGGTGACCCGTAAGCACCACAAGAAAATTAAAAATATGGAATTTATCAATGGAAATAACCATAAAAAATAAATTTTCATACCAGATGATTATAATACACAAAAATAAATATCAAATAAAGAAAAATAAAATTTAAATATGTAAAACATTAAAAATGAAACTTTAACATATAGCTAGCTGTTAAAACGCCTACTCTTCTTTTTATTGCTTGGTGACTAGGCAGCTAACTTAATAAATATAGATGGCATGCATGACAAGATCAATTTCAGAACAATTTTTTTCAGATAATTACTTACGTTTTATATATTTTACTTATCTAATAATAGGTTGATAAATGTGGTTTATTATCTATAGTAACAACGATGAGAACATATCTTGCAACTTGTACGAAATTTGGGTGCATTTCCATGGAATGCACATGATGAAGATGAATGTACCTAAAATTTAGGCAACATATTAGTCATAGTTGGAACAACAATAAACGGTTCAAAATATTTAGTTCCTTTGTAATAAAAGTACACAACCTAGTCAAAGAATATAACATGGGGTTTCCCAAATGGGTTGGGCATATATCCTACACTTCTCACATATAGTGTGTATATATTCTTTTCTGTTAAGTTGAGATTTGTGGTATCCTTGACACTATATATCCTTTTATTCTATACAACAATGATAAATCTACAAGGCACATTCCCATACTTGGAAGATAGCTTTTGAACCCTATATTTTTCCTGTCAGAATTTTTATTGGGCATTCCTAATCTTGTTCATTTCAATTTTCATTGCATTTGTTCATGCATTGTAACTTGAATTTTGGTCCTTTTTGAATAAAACATTATTTTTCCATCCCCTTTTTATATTTACAACAAAATTTTCCTGACAGCTCCAAAACAGAAATTATTATGGAAATATTCATTACGAAATCCAGAAAAATTTCTTGAATTTTACAAAAACAAAGTTCCACAAAATCACAGCTGTAAGAAAAAGAATTTATTTCTTTATGTTATGCGATTATGCTTAATGCTGATGAGAGTTCAATAGTTTTCCTCCATTATACTTTACAGAGAAGCCAATCCCCTACAACTCATTTTTGGAAGCTAGAAATGATTTTCTAGACTACATGTGCATACTGTAGTGGCCAAACCCACATAGAGGGATAAAGACATTGACTATTGTTATGTACATGATAATGAACTATCACTTAAAACATGTATGAATGCTAATGCATTACTAAGAACATAACAACAAAAAAGAATGCAAGACTAACAGGAAAATAGACAGACCTCAGACATGATAACCCAAGGAATAGCCCCCACTCCAAGAGAAAAGGAGATAACATAAACCTAGAGAATCATCAACATTTTACTAGGAAGAATAAAATATTTGAAGAAAAAAATATAGCACAATTTGTACCACTAGCGCGACAAGTGATAGCATGCTTAATATATAATATAATCGTGAATCCTCAGACACAGAACCCTGCAAAAGAAATCTTCGTTATTGTAAGGAAAGCTGACAAACATGATACAGCTTTTATGGGCAATTAATAAGAGAATAAATTCTATTAATAAGTTATATCATATGATCTAAATTTAACAAATTTTCAAGTTGGAAGATCCAGAGGTGCTTCCTAGACTAATTGCATATAGCAGTCTAACCTTCATCATAAATATGATGGCAACAGAGAGGAGGCTCACTGTCATCCCAGCTGATGATATCTGTATTATAAAGCAGATTTTTGAGGGTTTTAAAGTCGTACTGCTCATTGATTGATGAATCAAGAAAATAAACCCATCCTCACAATAAGGAGAAGTCTTCGACCAGCCTTGTCCAAGAGCCAAGTGGTAAATCCAGTTGCAACAACCTGCATCAGTACATTTTGGTAATAAGATCAAATTCAATCACATGTTACCATGGAAAAGAATTAGATATCTTCAAAGATGATAAACCTGGATGGCTCCAAGAACACATGTGGCAATATTACTTGATGAAACTCCTGTAATGTAAAAAAATGCATATATCACAAAAAATAAATGAAACAACTAAGTACAATATTCAACACAAAAAGCAATATCTCAATTTTAAAAACTAGGGCTAGAAATGTGTACTACATAAAGAGGATGGGAGTGACCCTCACTAAGATCAAGGGCTCAAGTTCTCCCCTCATGCTGGCCCTAAATGTAAAATGTGGACATTTCAAGTAAATAGAGAGCCATGTTCATTGTTTGAGTTGTTATGATCCGTAATGGCGGATCATAAGTTAACGAGCATTTTAGAGTCATTTATGTTGCTGCTTACGAATTGTATCTTGTTGTTATGGAGTCTTTAATTAGGAGAATTTAGGTGTCTTTATGGGGATGATTTGGTGTTGTAATGGCTGAGCCGTATTATCGCTATAAATAAGAACAATGGCCTATTTCTTAGGTCATGACATTTTACTGCAATCCAAGAGTTCCCTTGGGAGCACGGGAGGTCCTCCACCGTGAGTTCCCTTGGGAGTTCCCTTGAGTTCATGCCATCCTCCTTATACAAATAGATGGTATAGGCTACAAGTCGCACATAGCCATGACTCATATGCTATTTTGATAATAGAGGTATTTTTATCGTAAAAGATCAACCACATCATCTCATTATTTAGAAAAATAATCCTATCCAAAAAAAGATTTGGAAAATTTACTTTTATTGAATAAAATCATTCCTCAAATGATGTAATGTAAATTACATGATATATAAATTGAAAAATAAATAGTATAACAAAAGGTAAGAACTTAGAAGAACATAAACAATAATAATAAATGTCATGAAAGTAACATATCTATCTATATTATTAACAGCTTGTATGATTACCATAGCAGTTGAGGTAATGCTGGTGAATAGTGATCCTCTTGATTGCAGGTTTGTGTCCTTCTCAACATAATTTTTACTACTTTGAAGGGGTCATTTCAGGATATCACAAAAAGGCTGGTCATATATTGTATTACTTCCCTTGATATATAGGATATATATGCGTGAATGAAGTCAAAAGAAAGGTTGCCAATACATCTACCATTAGCCACCAACTTCCATCTATTTTTGTTTTCTCATACAAGCTTTGATGTTGAGCAATATTTCTCTCTTATTATGATAGTGTTTATCCTCCATAAAACAATTTTTGATGCTAGGTAGTGTTCCCTTGTTAATGTTATCAGTTTGTTTGATGTGATTGTACTAGTGTGATTGTTTATAGGAACTTGCATTTGTATTCGTAGCTAAGTCTAATGATGTCAACAATTTACATGGTATTTAGATTTGTTGAACATCTATCACAAGTACGGTTGCAAAGAATAATCGTTAGTCAACAGTTAACCATTACTTGACCCAAATTGGGTCAGGTAATAGTTGAGCATTATTTGGTTGAGCTGGCTAATATAAGAGGCCAATAACACTAACAATTAACTGCTCAACTTGATTAAAAAAATTAACTTAAATTAATAAATTTTATTTTTCCTTAATTATTTATCATTTTCATTAATTGATTAATTAAATTAAATTGATTATATGAATTTATGGAACACATTTTAGTAGTTTTACAACTAATCCATTAATCAATTAGACAATTAGCCATTCAAAGAGAAAAAAATTGCAATATAAACTTTAAAAGGTTAAACAGTTAACCATCTAACTGAGCTGATAAAAGTCAAATCAGGTCAGTTAATAGAACAAATGTTTCAATAAGATTGGATCATGTCATTTAATAATTGTTTGAACCATAATCACTTGTTTTTGCAACCGTAATCACAAGTATTGTTGACTGAATCAAGTATGAAAGACCAAGTTAATAGATAAAGGCTCATACCCATCAAGCATATGGTAAAGGAAATCAATCATTCATTCGTGCATATCTTTGCTACTTGCAAGTTACTACTACTACTGTTGGTAATTATTATAATTCATGTTCTTTTGGTGCCTACTGCAACAGTCTACATTTATTTTATTATTTATAATTATGTTTAAGTGCAATACAAGTTAGACATTAGAAATCCTAGATGCTTTAACTTGAAGTGGTGCAACATGGGTCCTGCCTCAAAATCCCAAAGCAATGTGATTGGAGGTCTTTGATGTTGTATTGAACCAATCCTGGTTCCATTGGGCAACGGCACCGAAATCTTGACATAGCAAGGAATTGATCCCGATTCTTGTGAATGATGCCATCGGAATCCACCAATGGTCAAATGGTCATCGAAATCCATTGATGGACAAAAGTCTTGAAATCCACTAAGTAGGAGTTAATGGACAACACCGAGATGGAAAGAGTTGGTGCCTCCTTGCTTCTACAGTTGGGGTTATACATAGGCACCGAAGAGACCACATCAACTGGCTTCTATTTATGGATGATGGGGATTGAAGCATCCATGCCCTTGCGTGTTCAAGGGAGACCCAAAACGAAGTCCATGGAGATGCCGACCCATTGTGATTGCAGGACTAGAAGGGATGTATAAAGGCTAGTATTTTTGGGTTAACCTTTAGCCTCTTCATATGTGTGGTAATAGCAAACAAAGTGGGTGACATCTCATTTAAGTTAGGGTCAATAGTAGCATTCTTTTAAAGCTATGATAGTGTTATCCTGTCCGAAATGCCCCTCGAGGCCTCCTCCATTTAGCTCTTGAACCCATTTATCTCGTAAGGACCTCTGCAGGATGCAAAGTTGTTTTCCCCAAAATAGAAAGCGATCTTGGGTCAAAAAATTCTTCAATGGCTTTTGATTAAAGCAATGATTCCAAACTTTATTGAAGTCGACATCTCCAACGTATACATCTTTGAGACACTCAAAGTTCGTAACTTCTTACAACACAGTGGACAACTGGTAAGAGTGGCAACTAAGTGCATTGGCCACCTAATTTTGCATTCTTGCCTTGTGTTTGATCGTGAAGATGAAACTCTAAAGGAATGTCACCCATTGACATGCATGCAATTAATGGTGGATGATTAGTGCTTGGTGATCGATGTAAAGAATGAGCTCCTTTTAAATTAAGTAATTTCCTAGTTTTGAAGGCTTAAACAACTACATACAATTCCAACTCATTGGCGGTCCACTTTTTGTGCAATCTACAAGTTTTTCGTTAAAGTATGCAATGCAATGCACCTCTTGGAATAACACAATGCCGATTCTGGTGAGAGAGGCATTGCAATCTAGCTTAAAGATTTTCTGAAAGTTAGGTAGGGTTAGACTTGTCAATCATGTTGTGTCGGCCTAGCATGACGCAATTTTTGTGCTGGCATGGCTCACACCACCAATGGGTCAGCCTAGGCACGACTTGTGGCATGGAAAAACACTATTTGTGCCGGTTAATGACACGAGTTTGACCAACACGATTCTTCCTAGGACCCAGTACTGCGACCCGGCGGCCAGCCCAATGACCCGACAGCTAATCCAAGACTCGACGGCCCATCTCCCCTGTTAGCCGCACGACCCTTTCACGGTTCACCCCCCTCCTACCCACGCGACCGTTCAACCCATGGTCCCTACCAGCCCACACGACCTTCCACCCTTCCGACCTTCCCTCTCAGGCAGGACCCAGCACTACGAGCCAGCTACTGACCCAATGACCTGGCTAACGGCCCAGGCACAGTTCCCTAGCCCACTTGCCCGTGCATACGACCGTTCAAGTGTTCAACCATCAATATTTAAATTTAATTCAACATTCAAGCATTCAATAACTTAATAAATGAAACAATTAGACAACAATGCATATAATTAAATTAAGTTTTTATTTATTAATGAATTACGTATTTTATATTTACATTATTACAAATTTACAATTACATTTAAAAAAAATTTACAATAAAATTAAATTACATTTTAAAAAAAATTACAAATTGAAAAATTAAAATTAAAATGTTTTAATTATGAAATATTTAAGTTTGTAAGTTACTCTATAAAATCTTCAACTTAATCTTATTCACGGAGTGCAGCAAGCACCCAATTTTTTACACATATTAATGCTTCTATTATATTTTCTTTAAACTTACATTTTCGGTCATCAAGTACGTTGCTACTCATGCTGAAAACCTATTCACAAGCTACTGAAGACACTGGAATTGTTAATAAATCCTTTACCATTATTGATAATATTGGAAAAATCAGTGATTATTGCCTCTTCAATCTAAAACATCAAACGTATTTAAGTTAGAATGTTGAGTAAATAATAATAATTGATGATTCGTTGCATTAAAAGTAATTAATTGTTGTCTAGATAGTCTAGAATTATAATTATATGATGATGATGTTAGAATATCTTCGTCAAATCTTGGATTTTGTAAAAATGCCCAAGAATCTAAAGATGGTCCAACATTTGATTCTGGTATTGTGGACATTGGTGGAGGAAAATGTTTATTCTTAATCCATATCTTTGTGTGTATAAATCAAACATTTGATTTAATTGTTCTTCTATTGTACTAACATTTAATCCTAAATCTACATTTAAACTCATTTGTATTCTCTTAATTAATTTACTAGCATATCTTATTTTACACCTAGGATCTAAGCATGCACTCAAAATATATAATATAAGGATTTCATTCCAATATTTAAAATTTTTTTGTTTCATGTTATTTACTATTGGTTCGAAAAATATGCCTCATATTTATTAAAAACTCGTGAAATATCATATAAATAATGCAACGCATAGACAGATGTAGAATAATAAATTCCTGATAATCTAACCGTTGCATCATTAAAAGGTTTTAAAAATTCAATAAAACATTTTACAATTTTAAAATCATTCTCAGCTAATTATTTTTTATAATCATCGTAATGATTACGATTATATAAAAACATTATTGAAATTTCATATGGTAATACGCTTTTTAACATTCAATATAATGAATTTCACCTATGTTGAACATTTTAAAAAAAAATTTATGCGGTATTTCAAAAGTATCACATGTTTCATCAAATTGTTTCTGCCGCTTTCCTGAACTAGTTATAAAACTTACAGCATCCCTAATAAGTTCAATATAAATTTTAATTTCTTTTACACCTAATTATACAATAATATTAATTATGTGACACATACATCTTTGGTGAAATAATTTAAAATCATTTGATAGACTTATTCTAGTTTTAAACATTGGTATTGTTGCAGTATTATTAGCTGTATTATCAAAAGTTATAATACCTATTTTATTTCTAATTCCATATAAATAAAAAATTTCTATAATATTTGCAAAAATTGTTTTAGCAGTACGTGGATGTTGAATTTTTCTAAATCTTATTAATTTTTTTTGTAAAGTCCAATTTTAATTAATATAATGTGCAGTTACAGCTATGTATCCATCCTTAGTTTTACTTGACTAAATATCTGAAGTGCATACTATACATATCATTATTGTACTCATAACATTAATAAGTTCTAATCTAAGCTTATTAAATGAAATCATAATATCTAACCTAATAGTATTTCTAGATACACGTTTATATTGTGGACAATATACTTTACTAATATAATTATCAAAACGTTTATTTCCTCCAAAACTTATTGGTAAATCTTCTGAACAAATAAATTTAGCATGCAAATGTCTAGCCCTTTCAGAATCATAAGTTCATGAACTAACACTACCCTCAGGAGTAAAAGAAAGTTGGATTTGAATTGTTTCATCCTTATTTATATTTTCACATGTACTAATATGTTTAGTTAAATGACCTGTAGTGTCAGACGTTTTGCAAGAGAAGTCAGCGTTATAGAGGTTGCCGAAGGCTTCTTCCTCTTCTGTGCCATCCGCCATAACTTTCATTATGATTGTGTACTTTGACCAGATGGAAGCTTTCTTCTGAGATTTCCTCGGCGGCACAATTGAAATTGAAGTTCCAGTAATCTCCATTGACGGTGTTACTTCAACTTTAGGAAATTTTTATTGAGGATATCCGTAGCCTCCAAAACTTTGGCTTTGGTAGTGCGTCATTGTTTGTGACTTGAGTGAGAAAATTTGAGGAATTGAGAATTGAGAATTGAGATTAGAGTTTGGAGAATTTGGAGTGAAGGAGATGAAGAGTGAGTTGGGTGAAAAATAAAATCAAACTCCCTCAATTTATAGAAAAAAGTTGGTTGAGCCGTTGAGGCGGAAGCCGACCATTTCACCCGGCTGTTGGTCGCCTGTTAGGCGGAAGTGGGCCGCCTGTTGCCCGAAAGTGGACCGCCCGTTGGGCGAAAGCGTGCTGACCGTTGCTATGTCAACGCGTTGCACATTGCAAGCCATGACCCGGCGGCCAGTCCCTCCGCACCTTGCACCTTGCACCTTCCATGACATTTCACTCCGGTTGCCAGCCCAATGACATGGCGGCCAGCCCTTCCGCCGATCACACAACCCGTTCTGCCTTCTCCCGCACACACGACCGTTCACCCCGCTAGCTGCACAACTCGGCGGCCGCCGTACAACCTAGGGCCCATCATCCTGCCGGCGACACGACCCGTTCAACCCCCTCCTGCGCACCGGTGCATGTGACCGTTCACCCCAGCTGCCGGCCCAATGACCCAGCGGCCATTCCCCCCACCGGCCAGACGACCCGTTCTGCCTCCTCCCACGTACACGACCGTTCACCCCGCTGGCCACACAACCCGACGGCCCATCCCCCCGCCACGACTCATTTAGCCCCCTCCAACGCACCGGCACATGCGACCGTTCATCCCGGCTACCGACCCAATGACCAGGCGACCAGTCCCCCCACCGGCCACATGACCCGTTCTGCCTCTTCCCGCGCACACGACCGTTTACCGGGCCGTGCCTATTTCATGCTAGAATTCATACTGGCATGGCATGGCACGTACTACCTGGGGGTCCGGCCCAGGCACGACCCACTGCATGAAAAATTTTCGTGCCGTACTGGGCCATGCTAGCACGGCCCATTGACAAGTCTAGGTAGGGTCAATGTAGGGGCCAAACTGTGCTTCTCCTTAATAAGAGCGAAACTACATTTTACCTGTTCACTCTACACAAATCTACCTTTCTTTACACAATCAATGATGGGAGCCATGATATTACTGAAGTGTTGAATGAAATGTTTATAGAAGGTTGCCAGCCCATGGAAGTTATGCACCTCACTAATTAAAGACAAGTGGTGCCAATTGCAGTGCTTGAATCTTGTACTTGTTCATGTGCAATCCTTCAACACTAACTATAAAACCCAAGAACAATAACCAAGAGGTCATAAAATGTCATTTTTTGGAATTCAAAAGGAGACTATTGGTTTACAAGGCACTTCCCTTAGGTATTGTAGATGAGCCCTTTCATCTAGACTGTATATAAGGATGTTGTCAAAGTAAGACAACAAATCTACCGATAAACAGTTTAACAACCTATGCCATTAAGCGCATGAATGTACTAGGGCATTTAAGAGGTCAAATAGCATAATCAACTACTTGTATAGACCTTCCTTTATCTTGAAGATTGTCTTCCACTCATCACTTTGCAAACCCTTATTTGGTGATAGCTACCTCTCAAATTGAGCTTCGAGAAAACCTTCAATCTAGTGTGTATATCAAGCATAATAGGGAAACGGTATTTGATGATGATTCTGTTGATGGTTTGACTGTCGACACAAATTTGTCGTTCTCCATTTTTCTTTAAAATTATTAGCGTAGGAACTATAGAAAGGCTAAGGATGGATTGTACGAGTCCTTCTCAAATCAAGTCTGCTACTTGCCCTTGTAAAATTTCTACCTCCTTTGGACTCATATGATAGTGTGGGAGATTAAGTAGTTGAGAACCAAGAATTAGATCAATTTAATGTTGAATGTTGCAAAGTGATGGTAGCCCTTCTAGCGACTCTTGTGCCAAGATAGAGGTAAACTCTTATAAGAGTGCTTGTATCTTCAATGGAATAGTGTTGGTGCTTGATGAACCTCTCTTGGCTACTACTAAAGTATAGGCTTCTTTTGCCTCCTACATTTCTAAGTAAAAGAAGGGTGATTGATGACTAAAAAACTCTTCTTTATAGGACAAGCTCGGGTTTGAGTTTCTACAGGGAGTAGCATTAGCACTATCTGTCTCTGTCAACCAAGATTTCATATATGTTTTCCTATCCCCAATGTGTAACATCTACATTGAAGTGCCAAGGGTGGCCTAAGATGATGTGGTAGGCATCCAGGTCCACTACATTACAGGTGACTGTGTTTGAGTAGTGCTAGTCGATGGAGATGAGGACGTAGCAAACTTCAGTTACATCAACAACATCCCTTTTGCAAATCCATCCTATCTAGTAGGGTTGAGGGTGCTCCTTGGTCATCAACCTAAGTTTGTCAACCATCCTACGAGAGACAATGTTGTTAGTGCTTTTTTATTGATGATCATGTGATAAGTCCTACTTGAGATGATGCACTGGGTGCGAAAAGATAATGACACTAAGATTTGTAGTCCTCGTGGGGCCAATAGCAACCATTGAATAACATGTGATAGACGCTCTCCTTCGTCAACATACTGCAAAACCTCATCATCTTCGTTGAACAATGCATCAGTTAGATTGTAGTCCTCGTCATGTAATGGATCTTGTACTTTAGCAGAAATGTTGGCCAAACCTCGTTTTAGGTATTGGTTGGATTTATGACCTGTTTGTTGGCAACAATAGCATTTAACAAGCCCAATTTGCTCATGGCTTGTCGAGATGTCTCACTTCTATTTTGAACAATCAAGGTTGATTCAACAATTGGCTTCTGCCTACTTTGGCTTGTACCTTCACCAAGGCTACTTGTAGTGGCACACCCTCCCCGCAAGAGTTGTTCAAATTTCTCAACAAGGCTGATGGTATCAGCTACTAAGTATGTGGTTTCTAGGGAGATTCGGTTCTGGATTAATAGTTTCAAGCCCTTGACATAACAAGATATCTATTATGGCTTTGTTTCATGGAGATTGTTGTGCAACATTAGGCAACGGAACTCTTGAGTGAAATCAACCATCGAGTGGTTGCCTTGTTGTCATTACTAACATTGGGCAAACAATATCTACTCATAATCTGTCAATAAAAATTGAGCTTGTAACAAATTCATCGTATCCCATATACAAATGGGTTGCTTTTATTAATGTTTCATGAGTACTTCATCCCAACATGTTGATGCCCCTCTTGAGATGGTAGTCCACCAACTTCACCTTCTTATGCTCCAAAATCTAAACATAATTGAAGAATCATTCCACCTCTACAACCCAATCAAGGATGTCTTTGATATGAAGCTACCTGTTAAAAGATGATAAATCTATTCTTAGTTTGAAGTCATTAGAATTGTTGTGTTCGTCCCCTACCATTGATGCTAGTCACATCCCAGCTGAAGGCAGATGACCTGGTCCTCCTTGCTTGAAGGGTCTTCGACAAGAGGAGAGTAATAAGGGTGCCTGGTGCGACCATCGCATTGCTAAATGAGGCCATCAACAAGTCTCACCACAATCACGGTGAGCCATTTAAGAAAAGCATGTAGCTCTTCAAACTCTTCCCTGGTGATAGCGTTAGCCATGGTTAAGGTGGTTGATGATGTGAAATTTGATCAATGTAAGGAAGTTGGAGAAGAGGGTGGAAGTTCCGAAGGGAGAAAGCAAAAAAGAGCATTACACTCCTTTTATACCACTTGGCGCAACACACGTCTCGTTTGAAAATCCCACAGCAATGCAACTAAAGGTCTTCGATGTTATACCAAACCAATCTCGATTCCACTAGGTGGTGGTATCAAGGTCTTGACATAACACAAAACCGATCCAATTCCTCTGAACAATGCCATTGGAATCGACCAATGGTTAAACAATCACTAAAATCCACTGATGGACAAAAGTCTTAGAATCCATCGAGTAGGAGTTGACAAACAATACTGAGACAAAAAAATCCAGTGCCTCCTCACTTCTTCAATCTAGGTTATATATAGGCATGAAAGAGACCATGATAGTTGGCTTCTATTTGTCCTGGGGGTTGTTCACCTTCAATGCAAAAGGTATACTTCTCTCAATACTTTGATGTCTCTAGGTTGTCCTTCGTTATGCAGGAAAGTATTAGAGTATGTGAATAAGTTAGGGATACACATGATATTAATCCTATATTGCTTAGTCATGTAGTTGTACCCTTTGTATAACCTCCACATATTGAAGTCTTGTTAGTATGGTCAAACAATGCACCTTTCATTTCCTTGTCAACACACTTCCCATGTATTGCTCATACTTGTCATATATCAAAATGAAAAACCATGCAAACTAATTATCAAATCAATTAATAATTATAAAATATAAAATCATGTTGAAGTGTATATTCCATTCATCAACACCTTTTGGTTAGGAAATGATCAAACTGCCATTGTAATTAAAAGAAGTTGAGAAATGCCAATTCAAACTAAATTGGTATTGAATGAAGAGAGTCATTATATATTAGCCTAAGTTTAATTTCCACACTATCAATGTAGGATTATTTCAACATTTCCCCTTAAATATGGTTTATTATTTTTATACCTATAAGTATCTATTTTTTATATCAAGTGGATGTGTGTGAACTTACTTTAATATTATGTAAAATTCTAACTCAAAACCAATTAACATTTCATAGAAAGATTTATCATATTGACCTAAGCTTAGTCTCTAAATTACCAATGAATGACTATTCCAAAAAAACTAAAATGAGTAAAATGAAATCAAACCTCCATTGAAAGTATTAATACATTATTAAAACATAAAAATATAATTATTTTTGTTTGGATATCAATCCCTTGTTATCTCTTTCAAGTGAGAACCCAAAGGAAATTTTGTGGATGATCCCTTACCAGCTGCTTTAAATATGTTTCCTGCATAAAATAAGATTCCATTGATTCCACTTAGTTGTTGCAATACAAGTAAGCCAATTCCTATCTGCATCACAACAAAGCCAAAAGAAACAGTTACTTTTTTAACAGAACAACATAGAAGTTAGACATAAGAATAAACTAGACTAACCATCAGAGGATACCAATATCTTTTACGTTTAAGATCTGCAAATCGGATTGCAGTTCTTCTAGTTGTTGATGCCACAGCTCTCTACAAAAATAGAAAAGCTATAATGAATTTACTTTATAGAAATATAAAAATGTGAACCATAATATGTTATTATCTTTGTTTAGAAGTGTCTACATGCCCCTATTCAACATTCATGTGACAGTATTGAATAATTTGTAGAACTGTTGCATACACTGCCAAAGTACTTAGGGTTCAAATGCATACTTTGATGTCATTTAGCTCGACGGAGATGTCTGTGTCAAATCCTCGCAAAACTTGTAGAGAAACTTCACAGTCTTCAATCATGCCCATCTTGGCCTGGAAAAGTTATCCATCAGGAATGGAAAAAGATGGTTTCCCACTTTTGTTATATTTGAAATGAATGGCCATTCAAGCATTGGAATTAACAGGCCCTACCAGCCAACGGGGTGATTCTGGAATAAAAAACAAACCAGGTATCAAAATTGTACAAGGTAATATCCCTGGAGAACAAGCGAATACCACAAGTTAGCTTGGTCATTCTGCAAGAGACACTTTCCTTCTTTTGACATAGGTTCTTTCTACCATAAGAAAAAATATAAACTAAATGGTGTAAAAGATTTAAAAGATAATTTATAGATGATGATGGCATACTATCATACACAGACTCATTAAGTGCAAATCTACTCATTCCTTATTGGATCCTTTTTATTCTAAAAGACACTTAGATTGGTACCTAAAACTGCAAGAAGCCTCCACCGAATAAACAAACCAAGGAGGTAGGCCAACATTATTCCTATTGTAACAGAGAGCTGTACAGGAAATGAATATTAGATGGCAAAATGCAGGCATCAATAAAATAAAACAGAATGGCAAGTACCAACAAGCCGACCTGATTCACAGAACCCAGTGCACCTCTCATGTTCTGAGGAGAAATCTCTGCTATGTATACGGGCACCTGACAAACAATAAAGAAAAGCTTGGGAATAGAACAAACAACCACGTCTCATTAAATAAGCACTGAGCCCTTCACTCTTAAATGAAAATAATAATGGGAAAACAGACCGTATAGGAGATAATGCCAACCCCAAAACCCTCCAGCAACCGACCCATGTATAGGAACGAGGAATCCTGCATAAGCGAAGATGGCAGCCATACATGATATATTTGCAAGGCAACCACCACAATAATAAGAAAGAATAACATGAAATGAAAAATTTTATATCAGCCACAGAATGCGTCCCTATCCACAACAAGAACACAACAAGCGCCAAATGACATAGACGTACCTTGGCAAAAGATATCGTAAGCCAGCCGATGATGTTGGGTATTGCAGCAATCATAAGAGACTGTTTCATTTCAATCGCAACATAAAACAATCATAAAAAACAACGCGTATTCAGCATTTCGTTCGTTGCCATGAGAACATAAGCTCACCCCTTTCCGACCAATATACTCTGCGATCTGCCCACTGGCAATAGCCCCCACCATGGCACCAACGTTCGACAGCGATCCGAATAATGAAAACTACTTCCGAAAAATGGGAAAACTCCATGACATCCGCATCATAAACCACAAAAAAATTGCAACAGAGAAAGAGAGGGAGGAGAAGGAGGCAGAGGAAGAGGAGGAGAAGAAGTGTTAGAAATTCACCTCGGAAATTGTTAGTCCGAGGTCGCCGATTATAGCATCCTGCGTCGGAGACGAATAACCACCCTACGACCAAAGACAGCCGGATCAGCTGAGACAATCCAAAGCTGAAGAAGAAGAAGAAGAAGAAGAAGAAACAATAAAACAAACAGCTCACGGTGAATCCGAACTGGATAGGACCGAGAGCAACGACGAGAGTGCAGAATAGGACGGAGACGGAGGAGTCACGTATGACAGCGGCTGAGGACGCCCCAATCTTGTCCAAGAGACTGGACTGGCGCGATCCCATACGGTACCAGCTTCCGGTGTGAAGAAACGGCTTCCGTAGCCCGGCTTCATCTCCTCCACCTCCGGCAGGTCCCCCAACGCTTACCTCCTCCTGGTAGCTCATCGTCACCGGTGATCGGCGCAGAACCGGTCTTCTCGCAGGGAAGAAGAAAACAAAAAATGCAGAGGCCGTAGAACCGCAGCAGAAGAAGGCAAAAATAGTGGGGATCCGAGCCGAAGTGCGTGAGACACATGTGGCATCTAGTTTGTAGGATCAGATGACAGCTGGCAGTGGCGGAGGACGGTTTGATGTTCTGTCGTTGTTTTCGTACGATTTAGAATTTGTAAAGAATTAATGGATGGCTACTTCGAGCTTCTCTCTTCCATTAATGCTAGCTTGCCGATTATTAATTAAAGTAACTTTTTGAAAATTAAGGATAGAAGATTACATTAAATAAAAAAATGGTAGCTTGAACGAAAAAAATTAAAGGTGTATTTATCAATTTTTTTTTCATTTCAAAAGTAAGAAAAAAGTAATTTTTAGGTGAATAATTTTGAAATAGAAGAAATTAAAAAAAAAAATTGATAATAAAAAAAGTAAATTGAAGAATATAAATATCAACATTAAAATAAAAATACTTTTAAAAAATGAAAATAGGAAAAAGTAAACAATACCTAAAACATACACAAAAGTTTAAGTCTAATTGCTTTCCATAAAAGATCACAGAATGGAGAAAATTAATTCCTCTCCATTATGTCAGTTAAATTGCACGTACCTGAATTAGAGATGAAGTCTTATATATCTAACATGACATTTGTCTTACTGCACTTGTAACTATGGAAGACCTCATCGTTCAAATAATGTAGCTTTGAAGCTATGAGGAAGTAGAGGCACTAGAAAATAATCTTTGGTTGTTGATTTATTGATTTGCTAAACAAAAATGGTGATTGGTGAAGAAATCAAGCAACTATGGAGGAGAGAAAGTTTTAAGTTACAAGAGAGAGAGAAGAGGCAGGAAGATAGAAAAAAAAGGAGTGAAGAAGCGTTCCTGAGAGGGTGCATTGTCTTCCTTATGTATTATTCCTAATCAATTATAGTTGTAACAAACATTAAAACAATACATAATAAACAACTTTTTACTTAAGTAGTGTTTGTATTTTCAAAATTGGTAATTCAAATCAGGTGTCCCTCTTAGATTTTGGGAGCAATGTATTTAGGGTTGCGATTTTCTTGATAAATCGTATGCCCAACAAACCACTTCAAGATAAAACACCCTATTTCATCTTGTACAGTAAGAATTTTGATTATCATCAACTTAGGTCTTTTGGGTGTCTTGCTTTTACTACTAATTTGCATGGTAAAAAGAAATTTAATGAACGTGCTTCTAAATGTATTTTTATGGGGTCCCCGTTAGACTAAAAGGGATATCAATTGTATGATATTAGATCTCAAAAAAATTTAGTTAGTAGAGATACCAACTTTGTTGAGGATATTTACCCCTTCCTCAATCCCAGTGATGAATCTACCAAACCTATTTGGCCCGAACCGATACAAGACACCTTAGCCACACCAAAAGAAAATGTCCAATATTAGTCCCATGATCTATGCATTTCTTCCCAAAATAGTGGCTACTTTCCTAATAATAATAATATCGAAGCTAATGTTAGAGATGTCGATTATATAGTGTCTGAAATACCTATTGTGCACCAAGACCAAGCCAATGAACCTATTGATGTTGAGGGGGAATCTGAAATCATTATTGGTAATGAAAATCTTAGAAGGTCCATGCTACCTCCTCTTAGGTAAATCCCTCAATAGATGGTGGATGCCATCCTCGGGCAAATGAGAGTAGAAAATGGGCTTCAGGTAATGTCGAAACATATAAATAAAACAGAGTTGCCACCTTGTTTTGAAGGAAAAAACAAGGAAACTTGAGGAAAGGATGACCTTTCATAGCAAGGCCTAAAAATCTCGATTAAAAGAGTAAGAGATAGGTATAACAAGGGTTCTGCTATCCAAAAGACTGAATAAGGAGCTCTAAGTACTGGTGGGGAAGGGATTAGGCACCCCTAACTAGTTTGGATAAGATCTGACCTCTCAACGGCTTATAAAAGGGTTACTAGGAATAGAAAATCGGGACTCGTCTTCAATTTTCCAGGTTAGAAACCGGTGAGATTGATCGGGAGAAAAATAAAAAAAGAAAAGAAAAAAAGAAAATGGGGGAGCGTGATTTACATCACCCCTAGGTATTGTGCTAAATAAATGAGAAAACGCAAAAGGGGTCTCATCTCTAGGAATTAATGCTTTGGGGTTCTAGTGGGTACTTCCGGGATCGTTGGTCTTTAATCAAAGGGGCCGCACAAGAACTCAGGACCAAGTCTGATCTCAGGGCGCTTACCTATGCCACGATACGCAAGCTAACATCCAAGGGTGGCATAAAGTGAGGGAGAGAGAAAGACACATGGGGGAATCTGGTGGCCTCAGCGGATTTCCACTTACAAAAATAAAATAAGATAAATCAAAACTGTCTATGTGGAGTTAGTCACAAAATTAGATGAGGGTGCAAGAGAAATGAAAACGGCCAAAAAGAAGTGAGACACGTCAAAAGTGCCAGTTAAATTTGGTCGGCATAGGGGTGGCAACCGGCTTCCTTGTTGGTCAGCCAACTGGAACCAAAATGTCCAAAGACCAAGTTCCAAGTTTCATCCCGCAATGCATAGGCCGATGCATCTAAAACGATGCATATGAAAACAAGGTAAACAAAGCCAATTCGAAGAAAAGGATATCTACAACAACCTTGAAAATATGAAAACAGCATGCATGGTCCTAAGTAGGGAGCGAGACTTCGCTCAGGCTAAGCGTTTGCCTGGTACGACAAGGAAAACATTAAAAGGTAAATCTCTCATATCTCAAGTAACGTACATGTGAGATAAGAAGGGGTGACGGGATCTTGGACGATCCTCAAGAGAAGGGAAAACTTCTTTGGTCGAAGCCCTCATGCGCAAATGGTCGGCCATGGACGAACATCGAAAGCCAAATGGAAAATGTGCTCAATGTTAGGTGCTGGGATGTTTGGACACTCGAGCAGTCACAACAAATCAAAGAGTCGAACCCCTCCCTAGTGGTAAAGGGAGGGCTATTTATAGGCTAAGGTTGTGACGTTTCGTGAAGTCGAACCGCCAAGCATTGGAAGGCTAAGTCTCGCACGTGTTACATTAGTTGGGCGATGATTGGACTCATGACTTTTGAGATTATTGATAGACCCCAGCACTCTGGGCCGGAATTCCACCTTTCTAGCCAGAATTCTGCCTTGTCTGCTATAGAAGGTTAGTGCTTGATGGTTCGTTGTAGTGATCTCCAATGCGTTTGAAATGACCAACGCAAAGGGGCAGAATTCCACTATATTTATCAGAATTCTGTTGCTTCTATCGCGAAAGTCCAAGGATCTGTACCTGTGCGATTAGCTACTAAGGGACCGATCTCGTGTAGTGAGTTTCCAAGCGTTCTTGAAATGACTAGCGCAAAGGAGCGAAATTCTGCTCTATTTATTGGAATTCCGTCATTTCTACCGCAAAAGACCGAAAATCTATACTTGTGCGGTCAATCACTTAGAGATTGGTTTCACACCTCTAGGGGTGCATCAAGCGGCTGGCGAGGCCGGACATCCATCTTATGGGCTAGAAATCCGCCCGCTTATCGTCGGGCGTCCCATTTTTTCTTAAACTTGGTCTCTTAATCGTACTACTTCTAAAAGGCACGTTAGAAGTGGCAAGGGCCACGCTCGTACCACTGGAGAGTCACCAGTGGTGGCCGCTTTGGGTCTGGCAACCGGCTCACTCTCGGATGGTTAAATCGTAAAGTACCAAGTTTTATTCCACGGTTGGGCGTAACACTACGACATTTATTCTACGGTTGGTCGTAACACTACGGTCTTTACTTTACTGTTGGCCGTAACACTACGATCTTTACTTTATGGTTGGCCGTAACACTACAGCATTTACCTTACGATTGGTCAATAGCACAAAATAAAAGTGCCGAAAAAAGGACATTAGCAAAAATGGTACTTCTGTAGAAATGGACCAACAATCAGGTAGCAATTGTTTGAGGATTTGTTATATGCGAGATAATGCAATTGGCGTAGGCCGATTAAGCGAGATACCTAGGGTGGAAGACTAAATGAAGCTTCCACCTAGGAGGCCTGACTTTCGGCTGATATTGCCGGAAGATGGCCCGAACCTTCGGGGTGAACAAGTTGGTACTCCATAATATAGCATTGGGTGAATGCTTGGCCCAGTCTCACCACGATATCTACTGCCTACCCCCAAGTATAAGGGGTCAATAGTCCACTAGAGTTAGGCATCCCCCACATAAATATGATGACTGTGTGCAACATCAGCCAAGCCAACAAAGGTATAGCATACCCTTTAAGTGATTATGTTTCTTACAAACTCTTGTCCAAACCTTTTGCTAGCTTTGTTCTCTCCTCAAACAACGAACAAGAACCAACACATTTTAGTGATGCCATCCATAATGAAAATTGGAAAAGAGCCATGCGACAAGAATTAACTGCCCTTCAACAAACTTCCAGTTGGGATATTGTCAATCTCGCATAGGGAAAAAAACCCATTGGTTGTAAATGGGTTTACAAAATTAATAGGAAAGAAGATGGGTGTATAGACAGATATAAAGTTAGATTAGTGGCTCAGGGCTTTACCCAAAAGGAAGGGATTGATTATGATTAAACATTTGTACCGATTGCCAAGATCTCCACCCTTCGCACCACTATCATTGTTGCTTCCAAATTGGGTTAAAACCTTCAACAACTTGATATAACAAATGCTTACCTTCACGAGGATTTAGAAGAATAGCTATATATGAAGCTTTCGCTTGGGCTTCACCTTCAGGGGGAGTCTCCCAATCCCAACAAAGTTTGTAGGCTTAGAAAACCTATTTATAGACTGAAGTAGGTTGGTAGAAACTGGTTCAACAAGCTGTCTGAAGTCCTCATTGATGTTGGGTATACTCAAAGTAAGGCCGATTATTCGCTCTTTACTTTGAAAAACAATCATGCCCATGTTGTTGTTCTTATATATGTTGATAACATTTTAATTATCGGCAACAATGATAATGAGATTAAGAAATTAAAATCCTTCTTAGGATAGAAATTTCCTATTAAGGATTTAGAAAAATTGCATTACTTCTTAGGTCTTGAAGTGGCAACCTAAAACATTGATATCAATGTCTCTCAACGCAAATATGTCCTAAATCTCATAGATGAAATTGGCTTGTTAGGTAGTAAACCAATTAAAGTCCCCATAGAAATGTACCTCTAACTCGAGTATGACTAAAAAATCATCCTTGAAGAGCCCACAAAATATAGGCATCTCATAAAGAAATTAAATTATGTCACTGTTAATAGATCGAATATCTCCTATGCTGTAAATCATTTAAGTCATTTTCTCTCAAGACCATACCAAGAACATTATGATGCTGCCATTGATGTTGTTAGATACTTAAAAGGCAACCCTGGGAAAGGCATAACCTTTCATCATGATGATAAACTAAAATTAGAGGCGTATTGCAATGTTGATTACGAAAATTACACTTTTACTACTAAATCTATTACTAGATATATTGTCTTTCTTGGCAGGTCCCCTATATCTTGGAAGGCAAAGAAGCAAGGCATTGCATCAAAATCAATGGCCAAATCTGAATTCTGTTCTATGTTTGATTGCACTAGCAAAATAATATGGTTAAGAGATATATTAACAGACATTGGAGTTGTTTTGCAGGGACCAACTAGCCTTTACTATGATAACAAGGTGGCTACACATATTGTGGCAAATCTAGTTTTCCACCAAAGAACAAAAGATTTTAACATAGATTGTCATTTTGTGAGAGAAAACATCCAAAAAAGAGTGATTGAAACAGAATACATACGATCAGGTGAGCAATTAGCGGACATATTCACAAAACCTTTGCTGAATTGTCATTTTCACTACCTTGCAGGAAAGATTGGCCTTGACAACATTTATGTGCCAACTTGAGGGGGGGTATTGGGTTTCAAGTTGGACTTTTGCTGTGTTATTACTTTGTTTTTCTTTTCTACGGTGGTGATTAACTATTTGTTGTTCAATGGCCAGGATGTTCTTTGGGGCACTATATAAGTCCCCTTATGTTTCAAACCTAAAAACATAACTTTTCCTTTCCTCCTCCACTGTGTCGTCCACAGTTGTACCCCTATTTTCGTTGTTGACCTCTCTTTGCCATCATGATCGCACTTCGCCCATTTGTTCCCACGCATCCTGATTATACATGAATTGACTTAAAAAATGAATGATGAAACTTAATCTAGCTATGTAATACAAAGATATTGCAAACACCCAATAACTTGTCTATAAATTTTAGGTTTTTCAAATGCAGTTCCATCATCTTTTGCTGAATAGCTGTTCAATTTTTTAGGCAAAGGGGTTTTTATAGGTTTGCACGTACTCATGCATTTGAAACACTTGTAACATATTGTCTTTGAGATAACAAGGTAAAATTTTTGAACTTAAGAATTTTGATCTATCCCATGAAAACATTCTGGTTTGCTGAGATCTTTCATAGAAAAACTTTGCAAATACTACTAACAGAATTAATTTCTACTCTACTATTATTGTTAACAATTAGGAGATCATCAACATATACTAGTAAATGAATTCTATCATTACCTTTGATGAAGATGAATTGAAATTGCATCGAAATACAAATTTTGTAAGGCATTAAAACGTTCATACCAAGCACGTGATGACTATTTTAATCCACACAAAGCTCATTTTAATTGACAAATGTGATTAGGACAATTTTTATCTTGAAAAGTAGGAGGTTGGTTCATAAATACAATTTCATTCAATTTTCCATGTAAAAAGGTATTTTTTACATCCATTTGTTTAATGTTCCAATTTTTCTGTATGGCAACTGTTAGTAAACTTTTAATGGTTATGAGTTTTACTACAATTGTAAAAGTTTATTCATAACCTATCCCTTCTTTTGGTGAAATCCATTTGCCACTAACATGGCTTTATATGTATCCACCTTTCCAATTTGCTTTTAATTTTGTTTTTAAAACTCATTTATAGTTTTAACATTCATATTCTTAATTCTAGGAACTAACTCCCAAGTTTTATTTTCTTATAGACTGTCATTTCTTCTTTCATTGCATCATTACATTCTTTAATTCTAAAAACTTTCTTCACAGATTTTGGTTATTTAGGTATTAAATTAGACATGTCAATAGGTTATATCGTGTTAGCATGAATAGTGTTGGGTCGAGGTCATACCTAGCCTTTCGGCCAACAACCCAGGTATGACTTATATGGGTTTGTGTTGTACTAGGTTAGGCTAGATTTGGCATATTTTAATATAACATTAATATAATTTTATTAAAAATTAATATAATTTTTAAATAAGTGGGATTCGAATCCACAGTCATGCATCATTTGTTATGAATCTTAAACTACTAAGTCAGATACAATATATATATATAACTAAAAAAAATAAATTAAAATAAATACAAAATTATAAAAATATATAAAATTATTTTCATGCATTCAAAAGGTTAGCCCAAGCATAGCTCGTTAAATCGTGTTGCGCTCGTTAAATCGTGTTGTGTTGACCCACAACATGATTTAACTGTGCTGGGCCATGGCGACCTAGTTGGGTACGACCCAATTGACATGTCTATATTAAATCACATTTTAAGCATATTTTGGGTTAGGTTTTTTAATTCCTAACTTAGATCTTGTCTGAATAGTATTTTGTTCATTACTTGTAGGTTGTCCTAAATTTTCTGGTGCAGTTTGATTATTTGTTGAGTTCTTTAAATTCTCTCCCTCACAAATAGTTTTAGTATTAACATTCTCAGTAGCAGTATCATTATCTAATACAGTGGAGTTTCTATCGGTAGTAACATTTTTATCTTTAAGCAAGGAGGAATTCATACTTGTTTCCTTGTTGACCTCTGGCAAAATAAAGAAATTATGTTGAGGTTCATGTCTAGTTATCCTGCAATCTTCATGATGTTTTTGCAATTTATTTGGAAATAAAAATTCATTGAACCGGACATATCTGGAAATGTACAATTTCTTACTTTCTATGTTAAAACATTTAAATCCCTTATAGCTTAAATCATATCCAATAAAAACACAAGGTAGAGATCTAGGTGATAGCTTATCATGTTAATATGGTCTTAAATATGGATAACTGGCACATCCCAAAATTTTTAAATGATCATAACTTGGATGTTTATTGAAAAGATCAAAGAAAGGAGACGCACCTTCACCATTTTCCTTTTTTTGGCTTTACTAGGCATTCAACATTAAACATCTTCACATTTCTATTATTATTCTATGTCATCTCTCAACCTTACCATTATGTTATGGAGTGTATGGGCAAGAGAAATGCAAAATTGTTCCATTTTAATGTAAGTAATCCTTCAAATAATTAGAGTATTCCCATCTAAAAGTTGGATCATTTTGCTAGAGGGGCCAAGGTGAATAACAATTACAAAATTAGTTTGAAATAATTTTGGAATTGACAAGCACAATCAAAATAGTAAATAAGTAAGAATACTAAGATTTTTAGGTAATTCACTGATTAGCTACGTCCATCATCAAGTAATAAGTTGGAGCCTAATCTAATTCATTAATTTAAAATCAATTACAAGTGTACTTAAGGTTGAACACACAACCAACTACAAATTGAAGTTTATGATAGAACTTCACAACCAACCAATCAAGTGTTTAAGGTAAAACACTTTAACTTACCACACTCAAAGATTTAAAGTTGAATCTTTCAACAAACCACACTCAAAGATTTAAAGTTGAATCTTTCAATGAACCACTCCTAACCACAAGGGAGCAACCCACTTAAGTTTTGAGGTTGAAAGCTAAGAAAAAACCAATGAATTTCAAAGAGAAAAAACAAAACAAAAAAGTTAGAATTCACCCAAAACAATCTGTCCCTGCAAGAATGTTATGTGAGAAATGAGAGTGAAATTCTAAGCATTACAAGGCTCTAAAATTGGAAGATCAAGCTCAAAATTAAAGCCAATAATGCATGTGAAAAATTAGGACGTTAGATTGCAAAAGATTGTTATGTTTGAACCAAGGATTAAGGAGGTATTTATAGGCTATTAGGATTAACAGGTAGTTTAACTTTCTTTAAACAGTCAAATCGTTATAACATTTTTCATGATTATTATAATATTTTTCTAATGATAAAATAAATCTAGAATGATAGGATTGATCATTACAACGATCCATGTTTCAAAAAGTTCTGTCTTAAGCAAAAACTAGATCATTATAATGATTTTCCTAGAGGCTCAAATATGAAAGGTTCAGATCATTCGAAGTCTTATTTCTAATGGTACATATTTCAAAAAATTTCCTAAGTGTTGACAAAATAAAAAATCATTATAACTTTTTTGTTAAATCATTGTATCAATTTTTCTAAAAGTCTTGAATGTGGTAAGGTGCAAAAGTTTTGGTCTTCTAGAATTTTGTTCCAAACATGCAAAGTTTGTATCTTATGTTTGGAGGGATTTGGAAGTTCCAAAGTCTTAGGTTTTGTGAGGTTCAGAAGTTTCGAGGTCAAGTGTTGAAGTCTCATGCTTATTGAGATTTAGAATTTCTAGATTCACTAAGATGAATAGTAAATCATTATAACAAATAGAATTTTTGTTATACCGATTTTAGGAAGGGTTGTTTTCAAACGTTCTAGTACAAAATGTTATAACAAATGATGAATTTCGTTATACCATTTTTCTCTATGTGATGTATTAGGTATGAACTTAAAATGTAATTAAATATTAAGTGTCCTAAACTAGTGTCCAAACCTGTTGTATGACTTGTCTTCATTGTTTTTTTTCCTTGAAGTCTTTATCTTAAATACTTCTTTTCTCTTCATTATCTTCATGAATACCTCACGTCTCTTCTTGTCCTTATTTTCATGAATGCTTCTCTTCCAATGACTTCATACTGCATTTGACATCATCAAAATGTATAAAAATGAGTCTCAACAATCTTCCTTTTTTTGATGATGTTAAAAACATAACTCATATAGTTATAGGACTTATTAAGACATGATACATTTACATGACTCATTAAGACAAGATACATTTAACACATTACATATTGTTGTAAATGCTTTTGGTATCAGAGCAAGGTTTAGTTTTCCTTGATATAACAATTACAAAAATACATGGTCTTTGTAATTCAAGGGGGACAAGATTTGAATAAACCGCCTTTGTTTGATAATATCAATTAAGATTATTGGAAATGTAGTATGAAAGTTTTTCTTAAATCCTTGAGCTTCAATTTATGAAACATTGGAATAAATGATATTTAATGCTCTAACAAGCCTTTTGTGCACACAAATGAAGATGACAAGAAGATCGCTTCATTAGATGTAATGAGCTTAAATATTATATATTGTTCTTTAAATAAGGAAAGGTATGATTCTATTTCTAAGTGTAATACCTCTTATGATGCTTCGAGAAATATCGAACAACAAATGAAGGAAACATGAAAAGAAGTGGAAGATAAAGTTGATAAGGAGAATGCTCAACTGTTGTTTGAAAATTTTAAAGATCAAAAGGAGTTGAAGAGAAAAAGAAAGAATTTAAAAATGAAATCCAAGAAAAAGGACAAAAGCAAGGAAGCATTCAAGAATACTGGGAATGAAGTAGCAAATGTGTGTTCTATTGCACAAGAAGAAAAGGTATCCTCTAATCTCTCTTCTTTATTTGAAAATGAAAATAATGCATGTAGTTTTGATGATTTGATAAATGCATTTTTAGAACTGTATGACAAACATAAAGATTTGAAGAAACAAGTTAAAAATCAAAGTTCATACATTGATGATCTACAAAAGGAAAATGATGAAGTGCATATTTGTATTGAAAAACTTATGAAAGAGAAACAATGTGTTGTTAGAAGCCAAACTAATAGCTTGAATTAGAAATTTCAAATCTCAATAAACATAAGGCTTCAACACTTGACCTCAGAACTTCCGAACCTCACAAAGTCTAAGACTTTGGAACTTCCAAATCCCTCCAAACTTAAGACACAAACTTCACATGTTCGGAACAAAATTCTAGAAGACTAAAACTTCTACACCTTACCACATTCAAGACTTCAAGAAAAAATGGTATAACGATTTAACAAAAATGTTATAACGATTTTTGATTTTGTCAACACTTAAAAAACTTTTTGAAATATGTACTGTTAAAAATAAGACTCCGGATGATCCAAACCTTTCATATTTGAGCCTTTAGAAAAATCGTTATAACAATCTGTAGATTGGTATAATGATCTAATTCTTTCTTAATACAGAATTTTTCAAAATATGAATCATTATAACGATTAATTCTATCATTCAATGAATCTCAACACCCTCCTCCATCACACTGTAAAACTTTAATATGCTTTGTAAATGTGTGAAAACATACTATTGAAAGTGTTTATAATAAGAAATAAATTTAGATTTTGCTTTCATGGGATAATACCATGTAAATCTACTAAATCATCAATAAAAATAATATAATATCTATGTCCATTTAAAGAATTAATAGGTGTTGGTCCCCATATATCACTATGTATTTTATTAAAGCTATTTTTGGCATAATTTTGAGACAGTTTGAAGGGAAGTTTCCTACTTTTACCCATTTCACATTTTTCACAAAGAACATCTAAATCCCAAGAATTGAAATGTATAAGCTTCATGTGATTTAAAGATTTAAGGAATTCATTATTACAATGCCCGAGTCTATAGTACCACAATTTGGCACTATTTTTATTCAAAGAAACATGAAACACATTTTTTATCTTCATGGCATAGTTAGCAATTTCCTCTTTTATGTTGGCCTCGAGCAACTATCTTCCAACTATCTCTATCTCAGATTTTGAAGTCCCTGTCATCAAACTCAACATTTAATCTATCATCATTAGTTAGTTGTGAAACATATTAAATTTCTTTTTATTTCAGGAACAAATAGCACATTTTTCAAATTCAAGTCATTTTTACTATCTAATTTAATTTTAACATCTCCCTGTTCAATTTTAGAAAAATTACCATTTATAACCATAATAAATTTTTTTCTAAATAAAGGCTTTGCATTTAAAATTTTACTTGCATTACCTATAATGTGATTTGTTGCTCCAAAGTCAGCAACACACTCTTCTCCTTCTCCTTCCTTCAAGGTCATACAAGCCAAAGCTTTAGTAGGAACTTGATTTAAGTGGGGTTTGTACCTATACCAACAATCTTGTGCAAGATGTCCCAACTTACCACAAATCTAACATGGATCCTTCTTTTTTTCTTCATTTTGATTTTTTGCAAGTGATTGGTTCATCACTCCTTAATTTCTTCCTCTACCTTAAATGACACACCCAATTTACCACCAAAATTTCTACCTCTACTAAAATCACATCCTCTCCCTCTCCCTCTACTAGTATAGAAAATCATTTAAGGGTTTCTATTATTCTGACTACCTCTCAACCTCATGTCATAGCTTCTTAACATTTGGACGCAATGCTATGGTAACAAAGGCATAGTAATCTTCACCTATAGCATTGAACAACCAAATGATCCTACTTTGTGTTTGGGAAAACGGGACCTAAAGATAGAAATCAAGAAAACCACAAGACAAACATACAAGGTACACAGTATTTAATGTGGAAAACCTCCTCGAAGTGAGAAGATAAAAAACCATGATCCAACCAAATCCAACCGGCACTAATCTCAAAGGCAGTTACAGAGTTCTGATTAGATCAACAACAAGCTCAAGACATACATCTGTATCATCCAAAAATCAATGGAGAAAAACATCACAATGCAAACCTTGACAATCACTGTTGAAGCACTGACCCACTGTTCATCTATCGGCTGAAGAATCAACCCCAAGAATCAGTGTATTCAGCGGACCACTGTTCACTGCCGGCTGGACGAACCACTGTGCAGACGGGCAGGCAAACTCCTTACGGAAGATCCAGCTTCACGCATGATTGCCAGACACCGGACGCTGGACACCAGGATCTCTGTAGAGAGGTCGCGCACATGAAACCGAAAGCTTTGCAACCTCCGTCCGCTCTCTGATGCGTGAAGAGGAACCCGACGACGACTCTGCAACTTCCAACACAGGCAGATTGTAGGCAGATCATCAATCGTTGGAAGCTGCACAAGCGAAACCGAAGCCCTCGATTTCACCCTCTTTCACACGCCTAGAACCGCCCAGAACCCTCGGCCCAGGAGATGCCGATCTCTCCCACTCTCTCGGCTTCAATCGAAACTCCTAGGGTTCACATGCTTGCGTTGGAGAAAGCCGTTCGGTAATCTTCTCTCTCTCCTATACAGTGAATAAAGACTTTCCCTTTTACAAATGAAAAATCATAGTGAAGTAAAAGGCTAGTTGGGCCCATAAAGAAGAGGTAGATGGGAGGACGGCCCAACAATCTCCCCCTCCAACCATCTACCAAGCTAATCTTCAAGACCAGCGATCTGAGCACAAATGCTCAGCTTATCCCTGGTTACAACTTTAGTAAACATATCTACTCCATTGTCATTTGTATGAACATTCTTGAACACCATCTCTTTGGATTTCATCACATCTCGTATCTAATGATATCTCATACGTATATGCTTGGACCTGGAGTGAAAGGACAAATTCTTGCTTAAGTGAATTACACTTTGACTTTCACTAAACAAAACAAACTCATCTTGCCACACTCCAATTTCTTGGACCATAGCAACTCCTTGCAAGCTTCAGTGGCAGTTATAAACTCTGCCTCTGTAGTAGACAGGGCTATGCACTTCTGAAGTCTAGACTGCCAAGAAATAGCTCCCCCTGCATAGGTAAATAAATAACCAGACGTAGACTTTGAGTTGTTTACCTCACCTACCATATCTGAGTCAGTAAAACCAACAAGAGTTGGTTCTTCGTCACCAAAACAGATCTTCATTCCTGAAGTGCCACGAAGATACCTTAGAATCCATTGAACTGCTTCTCGATGCCGTTCTCCTGAATTTGCCAAGAATCTGCTCACAGTACTAACAGCATAAGCAATATCTGGTCTAGTGCAAACCATGGCATACATCAAACTCCCTACAGCTGAGGCATTAGGAATTTTCTCCATTTCCTTTTTCTTCTCATCTAAAGAGGGTGATTGCTTTTTGCTCAATCTAAATTGAGATGCTAGAGGGGTACTCACAAGTTCAGCATCATCCATACCAAATTTTTGAAGTACCTTTTCAATGTACTTCTCTTATGACAAGAACAATTTCCTAGAATTTCTATCTCTGGTAATTTCAATTCCAAGAATTTTCTTAGCCGGTCCTATGTCTTTCATTGCAAAAGGCCTATGCAAAATATTCTTCAATTCTACAATCTTTGATTTGTTCTTGCTTATAATCAGAATATCATCTACATAGAGCAACAAAACAATAAAATCTTCAAGAGAAAAAAATTTAACAAAAACACAATAATCGGTACTACACTTCCTGTAGCCATGCTCCCTCATAACAGAATCGAATTTTAAATACTATTGTCTAGGGGCTTGTTTCAAGCCATAGAGGCTTTTCTTTAACCTGCATACCAAGTTTTCTTTTTCTTGGTCAACGAACCCCTCTGGTTGCTCCATATAGATCTCTTCCTCTAATTCCCCATGAAGGAAGGCGGTCTTCTCATCCATTTGCTCAATCTCCAAGTCTCTACTAATTGTTATGGCAAGGATTGCCCTAATAAAAGTCATCTTCACTACAGGTGAGAAGATTTCATCAAAATCAATTCCTCGCCTTTGAGTGAAGCCTTTTACAACTAGTCTGGCTTTGTAGGTTGGATGTGAACTGTGCTCCTGTTCTTTGATTCTATAAACCCATTTATTCTTGAGTGCTTTCATACCTTCAGGTAGCTTTACCAATTCATACGTTTAACTGTCATGTAATGAACTCATCTCATCTTGCATGGCATCCATCCACTCTTTAGCATCATTCCCTTCCACTGCATCTGCATAGCACTCAGGTACTGTCTCATCAGATAATAGCACTACGAACTCATCTGAAGGATACCTGGTAGAGGGGATTCTGTCTCTTGTTGACCTTCTGAGTGGGTTTTCTGGTGGATCTCCTAACACAGGTGGTTCTTCTTGATCATGATCCACTGTATCTTCATTCTGTACCTGGGGAGATTCCTGTACACCTGTGTCTGTAACATCTTCATCAACTACAACACCCTGTTGAGTTGGAACTGGAATGGGGTTTACTTGAATCAAATATCTATCCTTCAAAGATACATCAATCTGCACTCTGTTAATGTCTTCAACTGTTTGCTTTTCAACAAACACTACATCACGGTTCCTGATTACCTTTTTAGCTACAGGATCATATAGTTTGTAGCCAAACTCATCCTGTTTATAGCCGAGGAAAATACACTGTCTTGTCTTCATATCAAGCTTGGTTCTCTCATCTTTTGAAACATGTACAAAATCTTTGCATCCAAACACCCTTAGATGCTCATAGGAAGCCTCTTTACCATACCAAACTTTATTTGAGACATCTCTCTACAAAATGTGACAGGGTGAAAGATTAATAAGATAAATAGTCATCATTAGAGCCTCTCCACAAAAGGATCTGGGTAGCTTTGCTTAAGAAAGCAAGCATCTCATCTTCTCCACTATTGTCCAATTGAACCTTTCAGCAACTCTATTAAACTATGGTGTCTTTGGAGGAGTCTTTTGGTGCTGAATTACTTGTTCCCTGCAATAGGTATCAAAGGGACCACAATATTCTCCTCCATTATCATTGCGGATGCATTTCAATTTCCTACCTGTTTGCCTTTCAGCTAACACCTGAAAATTCTTGAATGTCTCAAGAACTTGATCCTTGGACTTCAAGAGGTAAGCCTAGATCTTTCTAGAGGAGTCATCAATAAAGGTGACAAAGTACATTGCTCCACCATGTGTCATTACCTTCATTGGCCCATACACATCAGAATGGATCAACTCTAGCAATTCTGATTTCCTTGAAGAAGTCTGACTCTTGAAAGCAACTCTATGCTACTTCCCTGCCAAATAGTGTGTACAATGTTTCAAATGCACATCCTTCAGCTTTGGCAAAAGCTTTCCCTTCAAAAGCTTTGACATTCCCTTCTCGCTCATGTGGCCAAGCCTTTTGTGCCATAGCACAGTTGGATCTTCAATTTCTAAAACATTCATAACAGTACCAGAAAGTTTAGTGTGAACATAATAAAGATGAGATACCTTTTCACCTTTGGCCACAATCATGTTTCCTCTAGTGAGCTTGAATTTTCCATTTCCAAAGCTACTAGTGTAGTCCTCCTCATCAAGACATCCAACTGAAATGATGTTAAGTCTCAAGGACTCAACATGTCTGACAGATTTGAGAACCAGTTCCGTGCCACCTGCAGTTGTCAAATGCACATCCCCTTTTTCCAACAATCTTGGCATTGTCGTTGCTTCCCATCTTCACAATCTCAAAGTCACCTGCAACATAGGATGTGAAAAGTTCCCTACGAGATGTAGCATGAATAATAGCACCGCTATCAAACACCCAAGCTATCTCATCTCTACCAAGTAGACTAATGGCTTCATCTATGACCACAAGCAATTCTTCAACAGTAGTAGCAATGCCTTCACTGTCACTTTCGTTTCATTGCTGTGGAAGTTTCTTCTTCTTCTTCTTCTTGTCCTTTTTCTGCTTACGACAAAATCTACGAATGTGACCCTTCTCATGGAAATAGTAGCACTCTACATCTGAAAAATTGCTTCTAGATTTGCTTCTGCCCTTTTTAGAACCTCGTGGACCTTTGCTTTTACTTCTCCCTCTCGATTCTACAACTAATACTTCAAAATGTGAGGAGGAACCATCTACAATCCTCTTGGACTCTTCATTCATCACTTTGGTTTTAACATAATCTCAAGTGACATTTCCATTTGGAGCAGAATTACACAAAGTAACTTTCAAGGTCTCCCAAGAATCAGGCAGAGAACCTAAATGCAATAGTGCCCTCACCTCATCATCGAAAACAATGTCCATCGATGATAACTGGTTGATGATTCCTTGGAATGTGTACATATGATTTGCCACAAGTGTTCCATTCCTGTATCTCAAATGCATCAACTATTTAATGAGGAACATTTTATTAGTGCCTTCTTTCTAAGCATACAACTCTTCTAGCTTGCGCCAAAGGGATCTTGCATTTGTTTCATCACAAATATGATTCAACACATTATCATCCACCCACTGTCGTATAAAGCCACAAGCCTAACGGTGTAAAATCTTCCACTGTTCATTTGTCTTGTCAGCTGGTTTTTTTGTATTAAAAATAGGCTTATAATATTCCTTTACATAGAGAAGATCTTCCACCTTCCCTTTCCAAGCTTGATAGTTGGTTCCATTTAGAGAGCACATTCTACTAGTGTTCACTTCCATTCTTGCTTTCAAACTATAACAAATTAGGTCTAGCCCCACGGTGGGCGTCACTTGTTTGGGAAAACGAGACCTAAAGATAGAAATCAAGCAAACCACAAGACAAACACACAAGGTACATAGTATTTAACGTGGAAAACCTCCTCGGAGTGAGGAGATAAAAAACTACGGTCCAACTAAATCCAACCGGCACTAATCTCAAAGACAGTTACAGAATTCTGATCAGATCAATAACAAGCTCAAGACATACATCTGTATCATCCAAAAACCAATGGAGAAAAACATCACAATGCAAACCTTGACAATCACTGTTGAAGCACTAACCCACTGTTCATCTGTTGGCTGAAGAATCAACCCCAAGAATCAGTGTATTCGACGGACCACTGTTCACTGCCGGCTAGACGAACCACTATGCAGACAAGCGGGCGAACTCCGTGCAGAAGATCCAACTTCACACACGATTGCCAGATGCTAGACACCGGACACCATGATCTCTGTAGAGAGGCCGCGCACACGAAATCGGAAGCTCTGCAACCTCCGTCCGCTCTCTGATGCATGAAGAGGAACCCAGTGACGACTCTGCAACTTCCAGTGCAGGCAGACTGCGCGTAGATCGTCAATCATCGGAAGCTGCACAAGCGAAATCGAAGCCCTCGATTTTGCCCTCTTTCACACGCCCAAAACTGCCCAGAACCCTCGGCCCGGGAGATGCCGATCTCTCCCACTCTCTTGGCTTCAACCGAAACTCCTAGGGTTCGCATGCTTGCGTTGGAGAAAGCCGTTCGGTAATCTTCTCTCTCTCCTGTACAGTGAACAAAGACTTTCTCTTTTACAAATGAAAAATCATAGTGAAGTAAAAGGCTAGTTGGGCCCATAAAGAAGAGGTAGATAGGAGGACAGCCCAACACTTTGCTCTTTCACAAGTCTATCGATAGAAATTAGCTCATCACATACCTCTTTAAATTTCCTAAGATATTCATTTAATGAACCATATGCATCTCTTTTCAAAGTTTAGAGTTCTTGAACAAGATAAAATTCTATTTCCATGAATGACTAGGTAAAAGACCCCTTAAAGCATTTCAAACATCTACAAAGTATTTTAACCTAACAATAAAACTTAACTCTTCATCTAACAAAGTACTCATTATCCAATCTTTTACAAGACTGTTTGTTCATTTCCAAGATGTATAATTAGGGTTTTGTTTTTATATTAACACTTCATCTTCTTTCCTTTCAAAAATAAATTTTATCAATTCTTTAACAAATTCATCCAAAAAATCGACCAAATCTTGCGACTAAACAAGATTCAATACTTGCATTTCCCAAATCAGAAAGTTCGACATGTTTAACTTGATGGTAATGAAGTTTGAGAAATTTACCCCAACTAGATATGGAAACACCACATTGCTTTCGGTTTCTTCTCGCTTGATCTGTCTTCTGCATTCAAGCTTCGTGTCTATCATCATTAGCACAGCTTCTCACACTTAGATACCAATGGGAAAATAATCTTTGATTGTCGATCTATTGATTTGCTGAAAAAAAATGATGATCAGTGAAGAAAACGGGCAACGATGAAGGAGAGAAGGTTTTGGGTAGTCACGAAGATGGAAAAAATTGGAGTGAAGTAGCATTCTTGAGAGGGTCCACTATTCCTCATATATTATTCCTAATCAATTACAGTTGTAACAAACATTAAACAATAAATGATTTATAACAATACATAACAAAGAGTTTTTCACTTATTGCCTTTTTATTACTGGGCCTGTTGTGTTGGGCTTCCTTTAGAGACTTCATCTAGTCATCAACCTTACTCTCCATCGAAAAATCAAAATGAAGCACCTCTACTAGCTAGCCTATACAAAGAAGTGAAGAGCCTACTCTAACAACAACAAGATTAGAGGTGGAAAAATTAATTATTTAGATGATGCAGTCCCAAGTGGATGAGATTGTGGCCAACAACATAGATGATGTACAAGGGTGGCAGCTTATGACCCATCAAAAGAACTGCAAGTAGCTTATATGAAATCCTCCTCCAAATTAAGTGTTACCAAAAACGTGCCAATATAAGAAATTTTGGTACATCCACAACCATTTGAAGAGGTTGAATTAAAAGAGCTTCAAAAACTTATAGGAGATGACTCCAGATCTTCAACTAAAAGAGCTCAGCCCACTCTAAAAGCTACAAAAACTTATAGAAGTGTTGACAAAGTTTGAGCAAGGTGAGCCCCAACAAGTTACCCTTAATGATTTCATCTCCTACAAGATATTAGAGGGGAAAAGAAAGGAACTTGTTTGCTATAAATGTCAAGATTTAAAGGTTTATTGTATGTGTTAAGTGTAATCGCAATTCCTACAAAAGTAACTTAGATTTTTCTCATTTTATTTTTCTCTGTGTTGAGCTTTCATTATTCTAATAGATATTTCTCTGATGCTCTTAGTTTTTTTTTCAGTTTTGAACTTAATTGTTGCTCAAGACAAGTAAAGTTCAAGTGTGGTAGTATTTGAGGAGCTTATTTTTGTGCAATCTAATATGAAATATTTTTATAATTATGATGCTTCACGAGAACTAAGTTTATAAGGATATATATAATATATCAGAATGGATAATATATAAGTTTATAGCAGAAATATAACTATGATCTAGCATAATTATCATAATGGATATTATATCAAAAATTATAGGTTACATCACATTACAACGATTTCAATGCAAAAGACCATTTGAAACACCCCACCCTCATTTAACACACAACCTTATTTTATGAAGCTGGGGGTTATGGCTGCAATTTTTCCAAATGACCCCCCTTGAAACGTGGTAGGGTTTCTCGAAAAAGGGGGCGACAATTTTTGATGAGGAGGAGGAGCTGCTTTGACGACTAGGAGGTAGAAGAAGAGAGGGAAGGTGCTGCTTGTGTGGTCTTCCTCCTCAAGGTTGGTGTAAAGTGGACAATTTTCCTTACACCTTCATCTTATCCATCCAAGCTGCCACTCATTAGGAGGGAAAGTGGAGTAGAGAAGGAGCTAGAGACATACTTGTGCAGCCCAGTCATGAGAACGAGATGGCATGGACGGTTAACGATGATGTTTCAATGACTCTCACATGAGTTTTGAGTCACTCTTGGCCGTTCTGTCAAAGCAAAGGCCAAAGGGAGTTAGGGCTTGAATGGGGACAAAAGTACATCGCTTCTCTAGTTGGAGGGCTTGAACTGGAGTGATCACATAGACTAGTAGATTCAATTTCATGTTTAATGTTGTATGTCCTTCACATTATCCTAGCTTTTAGCCTAATCAATTAAATCTTGTTTTTCTGTGATGCCATATCATATTGTGTGATGGATGCTTATGAATATTTATGCTGGAATCATCTTTCCATTTCATTTTGAGTCAGTTTTGTGTTGTGGTCGTTTTTAGCTTTTGAGCTTTCCCTGTGGGTCATGTACAGTTCTAGTTTTTTCATAAAACTTTGTGTTGATTTAAGTGTCCTTCTCCTTTGGACTTGTGTTGCTATTTTTCTTTGCATTTATAGCCACTCTTTTTCCAAGTTTGCGTTTGAGTGTGGTAGGTTGCACCATCCAAACAGTGCCCCTTTTTGTGGTTGTATATGTGTGGTTGTGAGTATATCATACTTCACTTATTATAACAACTTTTTTTTCTTGTTTGATGTTGTAGGTGGCACAAGTTTTAGCAATAGTGCCATTTTCTTTTTATTTTTCACTTATTTTGTTTCATCCAATTAATTGGTATTTTACAAATCCTTGTAGAGACAACTTGTATTTATTGAATGCTTCAACAAACATCGTGGAGTTGCGATAATTTATTTAAAATGAATCACTTGCTAATTGAAATAATGTTGAGTCTCAAATTCTCAACATGTCTAATTGATCTGAAGATTAATCTTGTCTTATTTGTGGTCTGTAAATGTATATCTCTCTTACCAACAATCTTAGCTTTACCATTATTATCCATTTTCATAATTCTAAAATCGCATAAAGCATGAGAAGTGAAAAAATTGTTCAAGATGGAGTATGAATGGTAGTTCCACTATCTAACCCCAAGTTGTCTCATCATCACTTAAAAGATTAACAAAATCATCATAAACAAGTAATATTTCAACAACTAAGACAATTCCTCTCTCACTATTATTGTTATGTTACTATGATTTATTCTTCTTGTTCTCTTTTTTCAACTTTCAATAGAACCTCTTGATGTGACCCTTCTTATGACAATGATAGCACTCAATATTTGCATACTTGTCTTTAGATTTCCTTCTGCCTTTCTTAGAAACTTTGGAATTTTTGTTATGACTTCTCCCTTGTGACTCTATAACTAGCACATTAGAGTGGGAAGAAGAACCTTCTACAATCTTTTTAGACTTTTCATTGATTGATAACTTTGGTCTTCACATAATTCTAAGTGACTATTCCATTAGAAGTTGAGTTATTAACTATTACTTTCAAAGTTTCTCAAGTATCTTTCTTTTGAGCATATAACTCCTCTAACTTCTGTCACAAGGTACCTACATTTGTTTTATCACTAATGTGATTTAACACATTATTATCCACTCACAATCTAATGAAACCACATGCTTGTTGATGAAATATTCTCCATTGATCCTCAGATTTATCTTTATATTTTTCTTTATTAAAATCAAGCTTGTAATATTCTTTAACATATAGAAGATCTTCTATCTTCTCTTTCAAAGTTTGAAAATCTATGTCATTTAATGAAATCATTCTACTTGTGTTTACCTCAATTTCACCACAACAAAAAATGCAATTATCTTACTTTAACAAAAAACAGAAATCTGAATCTTACTATCAACATCCAAAAAAACTTTGTTCAAACAAACTGCAAGCAATCACAACCTCACTTTGATATTACTTATTAGGATTAGGTATTACTACTACACCAAAAGTTCATGTTAATAGTAAATACTTAACATCACTTTATAAATAGTAGATAGTACTACAATCATTCAAGTATAACTTGGCTAATCACTTAAGATGTGACTTGGCTCTAACTTGACTTTCATCATGAATGAGTGATTGTTGGACCCATAACTTGGCTCATATTGGCTTTTGGTATAATCAGTTTGTCGTCACAGTTAACTGTGACTTAACTCGTCATGACATTTGACATTATTAACCTCTCACTATAGTTACCTAATAATTCTCATAAGCATACATCAATTGAAACTTAAATCTACAACCTCTGGCTCTGATACCACTACAAATGCTCTTTCAATTAGTCCTATAATCAAGGTGGTGTAATAATAAGAGATAAAGATAAAAAATAATTGTTACTTCTCTAGTGTAAAAATGTATATATTCCTTTCTTTTTCACCTACCACGTACCCTAATAGGGTTAAGTGGGAAAAATTTGCATCAAAGTCCTTATAAATTAGGGAAATAACATAAATAGATCATCATCCATTTGAGGTTGAATTAAATTAAAATTTTAATATAGCAAGGTCGTAACTTGATATTCTTTAGATTAGACAGTTATATTGAGGATCAAAACAGTCAAGAGTTAAATTCGAAGGGAGTTTCATAAGAGTTTTGTCTCTACAAATCTGCAATATACACTCTTGAGAAAGTTTCGTTTGAGTAGAGAAACAAAATTTGTTTGGGCCAAAATGTTTTTGGTGGATCTAAGACTTGTGGAGCTTCATTTCTACTAAGTTGTACAATTTTTGAAGAAATACAGTGACAACAAAATTTTCTGAAACATGGACCACCAGATTGGGTAATATGTTTGTCTCTTGTTTATGGTGTGGTAAATCGTATAATTTCAAACAAAATATGAGTATCACATTACTTAATTCTATTTTTTAAACAAATACACCTTAAGCTTTATAATCAGATAGTGTACTAACATTTTAATACTGTATATAGATGCAAGCAATGTGCTGAGTGAGAAGTATGACCAAGTGGTGCACCATGGTGCTTCAATGCACTGAAATTTAACCGATTGATTGGATCAAATGGTACAACGCAACTACATACATTTTAAGTTATCATATAAATATCGTAGTATGCTGTGTGGTAAGATCAAATCGTGTGATTGAGCAATATACCAAGATTGCATTTTTTCTTTTCTGGGCTTAAATTATGATTAACATTTTTTCATAATAAAATATAATATTAATCAATAATTAAAATTTTCATCATCAAAATTATAATTAAAACACTTTCAAACATAATAAAAAAACTTTTTTCCTAACAATGCTTACTTAGATGTCTAACTGGCTTGTAGGTTAGTCATCTATGTGTCATGTAGATTTTTCTAATTTAACCTTAAATAGATTAAGTGTCAATTTTATCTTTTTCCTTACTTTTCCCTCTCTGTGATCATGAAAGAGATTTAAAGGCTTTAAATTTGGTGAATTTCCTAAAGATTTTTAATTTTTATGTTACAATAATTCTTCACGACATTTTTTCTAGCTATAAGATTTCAACATATTATTTGGATAGGTACTAATTCTCTAATAATACTTATAGAAAACTGATTCTATAGATGTCTGAAGTCATTCTTTTAAAATTTTACTTTCTCTATTGAAATAAGGTAATTTGGTAATTTTGGTATCTTAATTTAAAATCAAAGAGAGAAGAAGAAAAGATAATGAGAATTAATCTTAATATAATGTATTCTCAAATGTTACATTAAACATTTATAAAATCAATTTTCTATAAATATCACTAGAAAGTATTTTTCATATTTAGATTGATGTCAATAATATTATTTTTTCAATATCTAAAGGAGATTTATATTTTTGAAAAGTACGAGAAATAATATGAAATGATAAGTTAAAATTTTCATCATTTTTTATATTTTTCAAAGATACAAATCCTCCGTAAGAATGAAACTTTAAAAAAAAAATTATAAATACCATTGCTCTAGACAATCAAGCTATCACAGAATGGATTACCTAATAAATTTGATGGTGGTGAGCAAGAAGATCGGAAGAGGAAGCGTGGAGAGGCACGGTGGATGCTAGAGTGGACTACGTTTGTTACAAAAAAATTTAGCTGTATTTATTGTAAAATAGTGATGTACAGAGAAGCAAGCAATTGGAGCGAAAGAAAAGATGAATTAGCACTTGGGGAAACACAGGCAAATGCTACCATGTATGATAATTGTAGGTACTCCAAAAGCACAAACAACTACGATGATCGTAGGCACTCCAAGGATACTTGGAAAATACTTATTCGTTTATTTAATTATGACAAACTTTTACATGTTAAAATTTTATCTTAAAATTAATTAATTATAAATAATTTTTTATATATATATTAAGTCTAATTTATTTAATACTCTCATTTACTTATGGTTTATTTTTATTTTTTATGCTTATAAGAGTCTATAAGTAGATACACGTGAACTAACTTTGATATTATGTTAAAATTCTATCTCAAAATGAATTAGTTATGAGTAGAAGAATTCTTCGTATATTAAGTCTTATTTATTCTCTATATTTATTGATATAAAATTATTAGAGTTTAGAATTTAAAATTTAAGAATTAGAATTTAAGATTTAAGGTTTAACAATACTAAAATCAAAATGAGTAACTTCATCTGTGACAAGAAACTACTTCTAGTTAGAGAAATTATTGTCAGGTTCTTTTAACTGCTCATAAGATTTTCAACTGTATATAACATTTCCACGAGTATTTGGATTATTATCAAACGATACCTTTTGGATATTATTAGATGGACTACTTGATAATTGTGAGACCAGTACACCATTTCCCACGGAAACGTGGGGAGACAAACCCACATGTGAGAATTGTAGATCAACTTTTAGAAATTCTAGATTAACTTCTCCAGGTTATTTGTTTGTATGGTGTCACGAGATAATGTAAATTTTAAGATTTTATAAAAATTATATGATTTATGATAAAATAATAATGATGATTAGAAGTATAAGTAGATATATACAATTAAACAAAAAATATGTAAAATTAAATTATTAATATGTATTATACCATCATGAAACTCATGTTTGTTTTTCTTCAATGTTACATGTAACAATACTTATATATATTTTGATAAATTTATCTATTTGTGATGTTGTAATTTCAAAGTTTGTAGTTACGACAACACACTGACCAGCTTCAAAAAAAAATCAACTTTAACTCTACTAAATATAACTTCAAATTCAAATTTAAGCAAAAAAAAAAAACTATAAACAAACGTTACCTCAGTCATTTCAGCTGAACACTCGTATAAATATTCGACAACCTGCCATAATCAGAGTTAATTAATTACAGTGGTGTTTAATTTCGGTTAGCTGCCATAATCTGAAACGACGGCAAAACTGAGAATATAATGATTACGTTTGATTTTAGTTCTTTGTCATTTTATTATTATTATATAAATTTTAATATATAAATTTTTATTATTTAAATTATTATATAATTTTGTAAAATTAACTTACATTTTAACTTTATGAAACTTACAAAATAAAAAAAGTCAGACGCATCGGTAAAAAAAGCCGATGTTACCCTTCTCTGCAGCGCAAACAGTGAAAATTGTACACTTTCTGCAGATGGGACGCACTGCCCGATGAACTTTATGGACTGGTCATCCATTGTGACGAACATACCATAATCTGGCATTAGAACCTGTAAAGATGGACGATCAGCGGTGCCTACCAGCGACATAATCGTGATTACGCAACGGAATGCATCAGGAAGAAATTCCTCCTGAAATGATTCCGAGAGCCAACTTGATCGAAAGATAGGAAGAGGACAGGAAAAGACACCACATCATAGGGAAATGCATGTGGCCGGGTGGCATTTGTCCAGGCCCGCATGCAGCGCTGATCACATCACTGGTCGGAGACCCCAGCATCAACAATGGCGCTTGCAAGCATTGAAACCGATAGAACCACTACAACTACTACGGGTGAAGAGAAGAAGGAGAGAGAGAGAGAGATTAATATTCCATTCATCCATGGGTGGTTGGGTGTAGATGGAATTAACTTCACTGCTTTTGGGCATTTTACAGTGGAAGATGGCGCGCTGCTGATCTTGGAACAAAACTGCAGTGCACTTCTCAGTCCAGCCGAGAAAGGAGTGTATGGTATGATTGGTATACTTGGTATCATTCATTTTTACGATAATATTTACATACTCAGCTTGAAGAAAAAATGTGTTCCGGAACACAGATCCGTGAGATCGAAAATCAAGATTGGAAGCGTAAGGACGAAGGGGAACGCATCATGCATGGTCCCAATGCATGCAGAAGAAGAAGATGATTGAAACACAGCAGCAAGACAGACAACATATGTGGATGCCAGTGTCAAAAGAAAAAAAAAAAAAAAAAGAGCTTGTATCCGAATTCCCGAAAAGAAAAGAAACAAGCTTGCGATCTCCTACCACTACGAGAATAATAAATCAACATCGACTAATTAATTAGCTCATTCACCTTGACCACAGAGAGAAACTTCTGCTCTCTCTACACTCGGTGCTCCCCCGCCTCCATCTTCCTTTCCTCCGCATGAGTCTGTGCCTGCTGTCGTTCCAGCAGCTGCTGTTGCTCGGCTTGTGGTCGCTTGAAGGAAGTAGGAGAAGATGAACCGCGCTTGTTGTTGTGCATCCACACTTTGAACACCTGCCTTGACACGCCAATCTCAGCACAGAATCTCTCTACGGCAGTCTCGTTCCGGTGCATCCTCCACCCCATCGCCTCCGCAAACCCCAGCATTCTCTTCTTCTGCTCCTCCGTGAACTTGGTCCGGAACCTCTTCCTCGACAGCATCGACGGCGGCGCCACCATACCGAACACCTGTCCTTGCCCATGTCTGTGTCGGCTAGCCGCCGCCGCCACCGTCGTGCCGCCATCCTGCCCCTCGCTGGATGACTCGGTCGTTGTCCCCCCACAGCAGCCGCTGTGGTCGCGACGGGCGGCGATGGCTGCCATGGGAGTTGGGTAATAGGGGTGGGGAGGAGGCAGTGCGAGAAGTGGCGGCGGCGAAATCCCATTGCTCATGTGCCCTCCTCCTCCGCTGGCGAGATGTGGGTTAGGGTAGAGGTGGAAGTAATAGGACGGCGGAACGCTGGGGAGAGCGGCGCCTTCCATTTCCTTGCGGTGGAAGCTGCGGTGACATCCGCAAACGGAACATTTCAGCCCATCAGCTTCCTTGCCCGGCATGTACTCCCCGCATCCATCGACGACATGGCCTCCGACGCTGGCGGCGTGGTTCTTGAGGCATTCTCTGTACTGAACAGCCGGTCCCGCGGTGCTCCTGGCCGAGGACCCAACAGCCGAATGATCTGCAGCGGTGGGATGAAGGGCCGGATCAGACGAAATCCTCACTTGTTCCTGTCCAACTCCGGCAACAGTAGTGCTACTTACAAGCCCGTTCCCGGCAGCGTTCCCTGTACCAGAGGTCAACTGGGTCCTATCTGGGTTGACCCGAGGCGAGGAAGAAGGCGACGAAGAGAATGGTTCGGTGGAGAATTCTCTGATGGGATTGATGGTGTAGGAGGCGATGGATGACGGCATGGATCGGACCAATTCATCTACACCACCACGCTCTCTTGGATCCATACCTCCGATGCGAAAAACCAAAAGCTAACAACCTGGCCCGCTTCGATCTTCTTCTTTCTACTCTCTACAATTGGAGCATATCTCATCCACGAGAAAGAACAGCACCTCAGCTTCGAAGAAGGGTGCGTCCAATCATGGTTAAAAAAAAAAACCAAGGTAAGGAAGAAGAGTGGGACGAGGAGAGAGATCGAGAAAGAGAGAGGGGAAGGCGCGGTGGAAGACAGCAGACAGGGAGAGCTGGTAGATCTTTTGACCCGCACCAGTAAAAATCCAATCGATCGAAGGGTTTTTGCAGAGCGAGGACAGAAACAGTGGGATCGGCGGCACAGAAACAGCAGTGGCCAAGGCAGGGCCGGGAGGAGAAAATTAAAGCAAGAGGAGGAGGCGACTCGTTGTTTTGGAAGAGTGGTTTTGCTCCTGCATGCCAACTGCTGAGGAAGCAACGGAAACAGTGGCTCAATCGGGCTTAGGAGTGGCAAGGCGTGGGGTGGAGGTGGGTTGGCCCGCCATGATCATGGAAAAGACTGGAGCTTCGCGTGGAAAGTGGAGAGAAGGCGGGGCCGGTGGCGGTGGGGATAAGGGAGATGGGTGATCAGGCTCAGGGCGTCGCCGATGGAAGCCACCGACAGGTCCACCGTAGCCATGTCCATACCCCCACACCCTTAATTGCTCGGCAATAAATAAACAATCCACTGTTCTCCTCCAACCATCTACTCCCGTTGCCGGTAAAATTGACCACTTCCCGTTCAAGATTCACCCGCTGTCGCACCTGCTCCTTCGGTGAAAGCTGTCTTCTTGCAGGCCTTTCACGTTGTGGAACCTGTCCTCCGGGTTCATTTCCGGCTAAAATTTAAAAACCCCAACCCCAAAAAAAAAAAAGGATTTTTCGTAAGATTTGTTTTTTTTTTATAAAAAAGATATCTCGTTTATTTATCTTATTAAGTCCGAATACGATGATATTTGACCCCAAAAAAAAGGCATCGTGACCTTGATAACTTGCATGTTTTTATCTGAAACAAGTTCACCGATTTTTTCTTTCGAATGAATATTGGGATCAGAAAAGATTGACGCGTTTTTTCTTTAGTTGTACGTGATTTGAAATATTGGGATCAGAAAAGATTGACGCGTTTTTTCTTTAGTTGTACGTGATTTGAAATATTGGGATCAGAAAAGAAAAATAAATTCATACCGCACGTGATTAATCAATAAAAGTTACGGAATTAACATTTAGGTTTTATTTGTCAAAGTTAAAAATTTATACTTTTTTAATTGATACGATTTGAAAATTTTTCTATTTTTTTTATTACTAAAGTAAAAAAATTTATTTTTATTATATTGTTTGTTAAAATATATATTCTATATATTAAAATTTTCTATAAATTTCATTTTCAAACGAAACTTTGTCATTATTCACAGGTAATTTTTTCTAACTCCTAAAATAACTTTTAATGTTATTATTACTATATAAATTATGATGCGTAAATATTGTAAAGATAACTTTATTTGTAAAATTAGTTTTAATTTTAATTTTAAGTAACTTTCAAAATTAGTAAAAGTTCTCTCCATACGTACTCTTTATTACACATTTTGGAAGATACATTCACGTACGCAAATAACAAAGATAGCGTAGATATGTACGTGTTCTAACTCTTTCTTTCAAATGTTTGTAAGGTTGGTTTATTTAACAGGAAATTGCACTGTTATATATATATATGTATGTATATATATGTTTCACTTATTCAAAGTAAAATTGCACTGTAATCACGCCATGCAATAGACAAAAGCCAAAACCGACATCAAGTGCAGGCGCGTTTATTTTCCGCTGTAGATCTTGTTTTCCATTTCGGATTTTGCGTTGCTCAGATAGAGGGGCTTGGTCGTCGCAGGTATGTGGGATGAACAGTATAGAATGAATGGCAGTGGCGAGCAAAAGTAGTCGTGTTCGGGTGGTGGAGGCAGTTGCGGAAAGCGATGGTTCAGTTGTAGATGGACTCCCGAAAGGAGTGCAGAAGATAAAATTAATTAAGGCGGACGAGTGGCACAGATATGGGTGTAGGGCAGACACATGCATGCAAACAAGTGTGTACATACAAAGTGGGCTTAGGTTTCATTTAGTAATTAACGATTTTTCAATTCTAGTTTTAGTTTCACATAAACTTTTGTATTTCATTTAGTAGATGCTCCACTACCGAGAGTGAGACCTTCAATTAATTGATGGGTTCTGTGGTGGGCGAAATGGCTAATGAAGAACACAACTCTGATAAGGATTGAAATTGTTTGCTGTAACATTCAAATAATCATTAAAGTGATATCTTAACGGTTAAAAGACCTTACATTAAAACTTATAATCTTAAGTTTAAAACTCTATTGATGTAAAAGAATTATCTCCATACAATAATTGCTCTGTTGACCACCCATGCATTTGTAAAGAGATTGCATTGGGAGCTCACAACACTCAACAGTACAAGGCCTTGAGCAAGCAAAAACAAATCCTATCTAAGAAACACCGTCCCTAAATATGAGAGAGGAGTGAGCCATAAGATGTCTACTATATATGACTTCAGCATACACAACAAATTAATTGAAATTATATTAGAAAATTTAAAAATTTACATATTTATTTAAAAATTAATAAAGAAATTCAACACAAAATCAACAATCCTTGTAATATACAAGTGAAATTAAGCAAAAGCTTATGGATTCCACACACAAAGTATACTTTCACGAAAGATAACCATGTGGATAGAATAATCAAAAAAATATCACTATTTATCATTATATATCCATGACCAGTAATGCAAGAGGCCATATAAAAAGAGTAAAAGAGCATACATTGGAAGCAACATAGTAACTAAGCAAATACTTTGCTGGAGGAGGTAAATAGTGAAGTCTACATAATTTTGTACAATTAAAATTAATAGTTTGTTTGTACAAGTTGAAAATATGAGAAACGAAAATTTAGAAAATAAGAAAGGAAAAGGAAAAGAAAAATAATTAAGGTTATTTGTACACGTTGTGTTCCTTATCTTCATTACCTATAAATACTTCTCATAGCATGTCAAGCTAAACTTTAATTTGTTCTTATCTTCAAGAACCCTTTTGCAATTTCTTTTTCAAACAGATGTATTCCTAATAATTTAGAGGTGCCCTAGTTTCTGTAACCTTTTATAATTTTGAAATCCATCCTCCACAAGAAGCTCTTTAATTTATGGCGATGAGAGGAAAAGGACCTTGATTCTAGAATAGGTGGGGAGGAGTCAATGACCATTCAAAAAGAATCGAGTGAAAACATGAGAGTTGTTGAGAAAATGAATGACTGTTCTAGAAGTATTAAATGTAGTGTGAGAGAACGTGTTTTATAGCCAAACAATGTGTAGGGAATTCTCTTGCAATGACTTTTCCCAAATGGCTAGGAAATCAACATGCATATCTCAAATTAATTAGTATGTTCAGGTTCGCTGTGGCCGTGAAATTAAAATATCCTACCAACCCATTAATTTTTGGTGCAGTACACACCCATACTTAAAGATTTCACATGCACAAGATTGGTATATATGCCAACTGCAATTCCATATGTTGACTTGCCCAGTGACACTTGTAGGCTTGAATTTTCAATGTGAATTTTTGAAGTTATGCTTCTTCATATCTTCTATCCTAGTCTACATGTCTTGTGGGAGTTATACATACATCTATGATTTGTGAAAAATAAGAAATACAACCATTCGTAGAATAAATTACAATCAATAAAAATTTGACTCACATTATACTTAAATTTGTAATCCATCCAAAATCCTTAATTCTTGGAGACTTTTTAGGTTGCCTTTTTTTTTTAAGGTTACTTTGGCCTTTTATTACGCGTCTTTATGGCTTGAATTGGATCATCTATGCCACATAACTTTCGATTTGTTTTGATGGAACCTCAGAGAAGAGAGTGGCCTGTATGGTTGTCAATTTTTTTGATGCGACGATCTCAATCTTGTTGATTTGTTGTGGTGAGAGAATAACATGGCCTGTTCATGGATGTAAACCCAGCTTCTACCTAGTTAGATCCAATTGTGATATATATATATATGTTCATCATCTACTTTCCACTCCTACAGATGTAGCTTAAATAGACGTTTTGCTTGGAAATGAGTATGTCGAATCAATCTTGCGGCTTTTGAGCTAGAAGATTGGCCTAAGTCATGAATTTCAAATCCCTTTGTAAACAGTCTCTTCCTGGCAATTGATATGCTGTAAGGGTCTCGCTACATTGAGGAGAGTATTGGAAAGTTTTCATTCTTGCTAAAATATCCTTTTTCCTTTAGAAGCTTTTTCATGATATCCTTCCTATTGATACTAACATCCAGAAAAAAGGCATCTATCTTAACATTCAGAAAAAAAATGCTAGCGTTGTAGGATTTACAACAACCTTGAGTCGGTGGATCATTTCTTCTTTTATAGTGAATGAGCCTACATTTGTCACCTTTAGTATGCCAGAATAACGTATGTTCACATCTACCATGCATGCAGATGACTGGAAGAAGCAGATTGTGGAAGAATTTAGTTTTACCTCAAAGTCCAAGATCTATATAAGTCAACACATTTTTCTTGCCATTATTTTGTGGGAGCTTTAATTGGAAATCTAGATGCAAATCTACATATGATGATCATATCCTTATTTCCTTAGATGACTTCCAAAATAATGTTATTGCTTGTTTTAGCAAAATTAAACAAGCTTACTCTTTTGATTTTGTTTGGCATTCTCAAGAACTCTCTCCTTGTGCTGGTTTTACTGAAAGAAACCTCCACATGGTTTTACTGATGGCGCTGTGTGTGGTGAATCAACAGTGGGCACCATCATTCAGGACAATGATGGTGGATTTGTTGTTGCTTTTTCTTCTTCCTACAAGAACACCAATGTGCTGCTTGGTGAGGTTCTCTCCCTCTTGGATGGACTACTCCTTTGTTAGGACCTCGCTATTGACATGGGATGCCTCCAAATTGAGATCAACTCGAAAATCCTCTAACTTGCTATCTAGGATAACTCACGTCCCTTCTACACTAATTGCTTGCCTTGGCAATGACTCGTGGATTTAATTCACTAATCTTCTTCCATCAAGCATGTCTATCGTGAATGCAATGGAGTTGCTGATTGTCTTGTCGATCATACTCTGAATACTAATTACCATATACTTTATTCTTCTGGGGCTTCTTTTCCGGCCAATTAAAGCTAGAAGTCAATACTAACATCTCAACAAATGGGGTACCCCTCATACAGGAGGTGATGATTTAGTCTGAGTGCTTTCCCTTATCTATCTTTTCCTAGTCTCTTTTTCACCATTTTGGTTACCACTTTTTGTTGTTGTTTTCTTTATCTTGTTATTGTACCTCTCATTTCTTGCGATGTTTTGGTTTAGCCCATTTCACCTTATATTTCTCCTTTTTTGTTTGGGCGCCTGCCTTATAAATAGATTCGAGACTTTCAAATTTTTTTTAAAAAAGAGAGCACACATTGCAATCCTTGCTTTGTGTAAAGATTTTGTAATGTTGAAGTACAAAGGAGGGAGTTGGGCTTGAGCTTCAAGGTGCAACAAAAGTAATATTCCTTAAGAGACATGTTTGTAAGAATCAAAAGATATTCCTTCTTCAAGGAGAAGATCCAAAAGAACCAAAGTAGCCAGTACATCTAAAGAACGTGGACTGGTTCCTGTGAAATTCCATCTTAAAATCAAAATTACTTAATGAATAAAATGATTCGTCACACATTAGGTCTAGTTTTATTTTCATGTATATTTTTTTAAGAAAACATTATACTAAATTGAAACATAGGTTTTACCTTAGTCTTTTATCATTAAATATTTTTATTTAAGATAAAATGCATACCGTTAGCACTGATATATGACATCCTTGAATATTTTTATATCCTTATTCTCACGTTGATCGATTCAATTGATAATATTTATGATATTTCATCACAGGAAAACATGTGATCGATGCTGAGAAATTTTTAATTTATTTAAATAGATGCAGGTAAATTTTTATTTAAACTGAGAAACAAGATTAAAGTTCAATTGACCGAATCTTAAATAATTCAGTTATTTTCTGAACTTTCAAATATTCGATTAAATTTTAATTACCTAAGAATTAATAATTAAATGAGTCTTAATTCTCACATATATATATATATATATATACAGAGAGAGAGAGAAAATTACAACCAATAAACACGCGTAGCTTAATTTTACTCGAAAATTTAAATCATAATCATTTTCTCATTTCACCCAAAATCGTAGTTTAATTTTCTCGTGGTCACCTCCGACCTAGATACCATGGATCCACTCATCCTCTCATTCGGCATCCTCCATCCACCTGAAGCTTCCCACCACCGTCCTTCCTTCCCTCTGCCAACACCGTCTTCTCTCTCGTACTCCGATCCTCACCTACTTTGCCATCATCGTCTCTGGTCTTGTCTATGATGTCATCATGGAGCCCTCCAACATCGACAGCACCGGTGGTGTTGATGGTCAATGAGAAGTACATTACCAAAGGTCTCTCGTCGGGTTTTACGTTCGTGTTCGATAGGACCAGAGTTATTACGATGGACCTCCTCGTAAATCGAAATGAACTCAAACTTAAAAAAGTAATTAAGATATTATCCAACAATCGTAGATTGAATGCTTGTAAAATATTGATTTAAGTGTCACTAAAGAGTATATTTTCTAATTAAATACCTTTAATTCAAGTGATCAACCGACGATATGAATGGGGATCCGGCTTTTACGAGCACCCACCAACGAGGCCGACGGTCCACGGTGGTGCCGTGCAGACTTTAAATTTTAAAAGGCGTGGCCCCGAAGAATGACACAAGAGGACATACTTTCCAACATCAACAGTACCTCCACTTCTCCACAGAGCCCAAAAAGTCAGACTCCACGCCTGACTGGCACCGTCGGAGGGAGGCGGCAGTGGTGGTGGAGCCGGCCTTCTCAAGACAAAGCAGTGGTGGTGGCCTTAGGCCTTCCTCTTGCGTGGGTGAAAAGTGAGGTAGAATGATTAAGGCATCACCACATATCTTTTTTATTTATAAGAATTACATAAAGTCAAAATTAAAATTTAATTTATATAATAATTAAGATAATAAAATTCATACGTTAAAAATCTATATAATAACGATGATATTAAAAGTAATTTTAAGAGTTTGAAAAAGTTACTCATAAATGATGTCGATTTTAGTCAATTATTAAAATCACAACATTATTATTATTATATAAATTCTAATATATAAATTTTTACTACTTTAATTATTATATAACTTCAACTTTAGGTTTCACATAACCAAAAAAAAATCACTTCGAGAGTGGTAAAGAGTGATTCTAAGATAAATGTTGGGTGAATGATATTTTTCGATCAAAGAATCAGAAGTTGATGATAAACTACATTTGATATGATTATGGTGAATTTAAGTTTTATTGGTATTTATGTAATAATATAATTTAAGCGTAAAATATAATTATTTAAAATATTAAAATATTAATGTAATTGAAAAATATAATGACAAAATAATAAAAAGAGTAATTGAGAAATGAGAATATCATTAAGAAAATGAGAATGATTTTAAAAATCGGGATGAATGATAAATACACAAATTAAAGCCTTTATTTACAAAACTAACTATAACTTCAGTATTATCCAACTTATGGAGCTAACGGGAGCCAAACCCAAACCAGGTATAAAATTTTAATTTAAAAATTAAAGAAAATGTTTGTATTAAAAACATAAATTAATTTGTTTTACTTTTCTTATTTTTCTAGTTTTAAATCTCTAACATTTTTTTTCGTTTGTTCTTACTCTCTATTGAGGTCAAATTTAATTACATTAATAAGTAACATACTAATGTAGACGAAATTCCGATGTTTCGATAGTGATTTCAAATGAGTTGTGCCCAACCGTTGCCGGTCAATAGCACGGCCCGTTTGACATGGCACGAACGGCCCAACTCAACAGAGGGTGGAGGTGCAGAGGCAGAGCGGCCGACCGAGAGGAGCGGGCAAGTCGGCGAGGCGACCGAGCGGCGCGGCGAGGGCTAGGAACAAACGGCGGGGCAAGGCGATCGAGTCGGCGAGGCGACCGAGTGACGTGGGGAGGGTTGGGAACAAGCGACGGGGCAAGGCGACCGAGCGGAGCGGGCGAGGCAGAGTGGAGGGCTACTCCTCGGGCGGCGATTCGGCGAAGGTTTCGTAGGGCGCAGAGGAGGGTGGTTGGGGGTTGGCAACCCGCGACCCATTACCCAACTAACCCAAGGACCAAGGTCTCGAGGAGGGGAGGAGGGGGATCGGGGCTGCTGAGTTGGGGAGGGGGGGGGGGCTGGGAGGCGACTCGAGGAGGGGAGGGTGTGCGGCCGGGGCTACCGAGCTCGGGCTTGTCGGCTCATGGCTCCTCCACTCCTGCTCTTTAGGGTTTCGTTTAATTAGGGGAGTGGGAGGAGGGGGCCTGGGCCGTCGGGCGCAGAGGAGAGGGGACGGGAGGAGGGGGGCTGTGGCCTATGGAGGAGCGGACGGGCAGCTTCAGCAGTGTAACGGGTGGCCGGGCAACGCAACGGTCGGTGCATCGGGCGGCAATCTTCAACAGGTCGGCGAACGACCAAACAATCAGTGCATCGGGCGGCAATCTTCAACAGGTCGGCGAACGACCAAACAATCAGTGCATCGGGTGGCGAGCTTCAACGGGCAGAGAGCTTCTAACGAGCGGCGAGCTTCAACGGGCAGAGAGCTTCTAACGAGCGGCGAGCTTCAATAGCCGACGCAACGAGCA